>APFE031518373.1:1836-15414 GCA_000404065.3 Pinus taeda | reverse complement strand
AAAAGTCTTTTTTGTAGTAGTGAAGTGATTGTGTTTGTGTTTATTATCTATTTTCCAAATTTTATATATTCCATGCTAGAAAATGTTACTTAATAAATCCAAAAGTCTAGATAACCTTGATAGTATACATTTCATATTTTAAGTATAATTTTATCAAATGTGTTATAATTAACTATATAGTGTAACATGAAAGTTAGTTTTATTAATAATATTGGTATTAGAGCACATGGCTTTGGGTATTTTGAGGGAATTTCCAAGGGATATAGATTGGTTTAAGTAGAAATTTGTAAAACCCCACCTATGGCCAACAAATCTATTAAAAACCCTCGAGATGTGTAAAAGGAGAGGTTCTCAAGGTTAGAAGAATGGGTTGTATATATCAAGCATAACATGAATCTCCATATAGAAGCTCTTGAGAATAAGTTGGGAACCAATGAAGATTAATTTTCCAAATTGGAGGCCAAAACATAAGGTAAATCGAGGGACAGGGATGAAGCAAAGAGGAAATCTAATAAAGAACGCAAAATGGAAAAACGTAATTCATGTGTCATGAACCATTCATAGTCCTTGTTCAAGATGGAAACAAAGGCCTACATCGAACCATATAAGATGAGATTGATGCTCTAAATTTAAATCATTTATTACAATAGTTAGAGCTTTATTTTAGTGTTCCTAACATAGAGGAAGGATATAAAATGTTATTTTATTATCTAAAATTAGAGGGCCATGCCCAGACTTGGTGGGAAAGCCACATGAAAACCCTAAGGCTGGATGGAGATCCTCTAGTGATTAAATGTGAATATTTCAAAACTCTTATCAAGTCACATTTCTACCCTATCAAGTATCTAGAGGACTAGTGGATTATATGGAATTACTTCAAGAAAAGATGAGCGTGACTGAGTGTATAGGAGTATATGAAATTTAGGATGTCTGAATAGGGATTGAAGACTCATGACCAACCGAGCTCATAACCGTTAAGATGCATCATCATGGCCAAAAAGATAAAGGTAAAGAGGCCTACACAAAATCAAATTTAGTATTTTTACTAATTTTATTGATGAAGTAGAATTAGATGTAGTTCCAACTCATGTATGTAGAGCTATGTTTGGAAGTCTCTATATGTTCATGTGGGATGTAATATTTGTGCGAACAACCATCTAGCACCACCTCATCATGAATGGAAAATCCTTCACCATCGACACACATAAGGGAAACTCCAAAATTTCATTTGTAAGTACCAACTAAGCTAAGAAACAAAGCAGGTTTAGAAAGAAGTATTCTTTACTATTTTTAAAAGAAAATTAGTTTGTAGAAGACTTTGTGAAAGCAAGGTCATCCTAGGAGGGGTCTGTGAGGGAACATAAATAACAATTGGAAGAGTTGCTACATGCATAAAAGGGTGTTCTCTAGAAGCCTAAAGGGTGACCACCCAAGAGGGAAGTGGAGCATGAAATCCAATTGTTTCCAGACTCTCTATTACTAAACGTTGGGTTGTATATGTAATCATTTATAAATACAAATGAGGTGAAGAAATGGTTGTAATAGCTATCATAATATGGTGTTAATCGACCAAGTACCTCACATGTGGGTCACCCATTATAATTATGCCTATGAAGGATGGGACTTGGTGGACGTGCATTGCTTACATGGTTTTAAACTATGCTCAATAAAGGGTAACTCTTTCCTAGATAGATGATCTATTGTGCAAAAATATAAATACTTTGCCAAGCTAGACTTAAAATCAGGGTATCATCAAGTTTGAGTAAAATAAGAGGATACATAGAAGACCACCTTCAAAACTAGAAAAGGTTTGTAAGAGTGGTTAGTTATGATATTTCACCTATGTGATGCACCAACTACATTCATGAAGTTTATTAATGATATGTTCTGCACTTCTATAAGTTCATTTTTTTTGTTTATTCATATGATTTACTAATATACATTTCTACCTAGGAGGAGCACATCTCACATTTGATGTAGGTGCTAGACACTTTAAACAAGCACTAATTGTTGGCACATCTCAAGAAATGTGATTTTTCGCAATAGCCTTTGGGATATTTGGGATATGTGATAGGTGGAGAAGAGTTGAACATAGATCCTTCCAAAATGGAGGTCACCACGAAGTGGTTAGTAAGGTTTACTAAATGCTTTTGAGGATAGGAATTTTGTTGAGACTCATTTTTAGTAGTAGCATCACCACTCCACACCATAATGTCAAGTGGCAAGAGTTTCTAGTGGGGAAAGGGTCGGTGAAGAGCCTTTTGAGGTGTTAAAGAAGAAGATCAATCAAGCATTGGTTCTAGCATTTCCAAACTTACAGTATCCCTTCGAAGTTGAGACGTATGCATGTGGGCATGTTATGAGACAAGTCTTGATGCTAATTAATTAAATTGAATAAAATATAGAGTGAGGTCATAAAGAAGAGAAGTCATGCCCTAAACGGGTACATTTCCAGTGTAATTTTTTGTTAAAAAGAGTCTGGTAAAATGGTAAAAATTCTTATGATAGTGTGATATTTTACAGTATTATAGTTGCGAGATTTCTTGTTATATGGATGTGATGTGAAATGCATCAAATCATGGGTACATACAATGTAACCCTTGATAGGTTTAGTTGACCATTATTGTTCTCAAAATAACAATGGATCTACTCTATAGTGGACATGGGTAGCATTGACAAAATATATCTAAATTTAGAAGAAAAAAGTAAAAATTTCCTTAAAACCACAAATTATTTTAGGAAAAGAATTGTATATTAAAAATGTCAAACAGATAGATCCAACAACAAAATAAGATACATTATCTCACTCCTCATATAATTAAAGAAACAAACTGATAATTCTCCATAAAATCTGTTTTCAAAATCTGCAAAACCTTTTAATAAAAAAAATTAAAAACGATAAGAAAATAACATAACATTAAAAAAAATAACAACGATAGAAAGAAAATTAAATATAGTAAAATGTACATATATAATAAATCTATATATGAAGCACCTTTAGTTTCTTGTAGATGTTAGAAATGCACAAAATAGCAATACAAGAATTAAAAGGAACATATTTCTAGCGTAAATTTACAAATATGTTTGACCTCATCTTAATCTTGAATTGCAGATCACATTAAATTAGTGCAGAGTTTAACATATAGATGAAATAACATTTTTCATTAGAATTTGGAGATTCAATCTCAAACCAGATTGTATTTTTTTCTTATTTAAAATATACTTTGAATGTATAAAACTTTTAAAAATCTTTAAAGAATTTTTGTTAAAATTAACTAGAAACAATATCTCAAAAAGAAAATTTTCATTTATTAATTAAAAAATACATGAAATTTAATTAATATTAAATATTCTAATTTATTTATAATTTAATTTAATTTAATTTAATTTAATTTAATTCAGTTTAATTTAATTTAATATAATATACTATAATTACGTCGTAAGGCGTTTTCCTCTAAAATCAACTCTCCTCCCTGCTTACCTGTCCTCCTGTAAGCCACAAAGATTATATGTTAGACGATTGCAACAATTTCAGTCGTTGATTCAAAGGAATACCAAAAGGTTTGGGCGTTTCATTTGACATCGGGTCGAATAGTTCGTATGCGGCAGAAGCATAAACCCATTACCTATGTTTTGTTCGTTTGGACTATCCCTCTGTCAATGAAGATGAGATCTCTGCAACCCTACGTTGTGGCTTCTTCTGCAACCACCACTGTGTGTTTCATCTGCAACCCTACGTTGTGGCTTCCTCTACAACCCCCACCGTGTGTTTGAACTGTTGCCCTCCTATTGCAGAACAGCTATGGTTGTGCCAGGGTATCATGGCTTGCATTAGCGGGGTTTTTGTTTGCGCTAGGCCTTGCCTTGCCTCGAGGTGAATGATTTTGCTTGCCCTTAATTTAAATGTCCGCTATACATTACCAGTGCGATGATTTCAGTTAAAGACAAAGGAGGTGTTCATATCGTCCCCATTTGCCGGGGAGGTGCTCATGTCATCCCCATTCACCGGGTATTTATAGATTTTGTCTTCTAGTTAGTAGTTTGTCCCTATGGTTCTACAAGGTTTTGACCTTTTTTCCATTTTTCATCCTCAAGGCTTGACTGGAGGTTTTTCCAAATGCTGGCTCGGAGCTCTCATGACCAACATTCTAATTCACATGGTCGAAGGTAAGTTTCTCCCTACAGTTTCGGTTCATTTCTTTTATGGGTTCGTGTACTTATTAATATGGTCACGTTTTTGTGTTGGGTTCTTTTGTCCAGGTTCAATGGACCAGATGAGTTTTCAGCTCTACCACTCCTTCACAAGTATTACTTAAGTTTCTCCCTATAGTTTCGGTTCATTTCTTTTATGGGTTCGTGTACTTATTAATATGGTCACATTTTTGTGTTGGGTTCTTTTGTGTAGGTTCAATGGACCAGATGAGTTTTTAGCTCTACCACTCCTTCACAAGTATCACCCCTTTTCGGGATCCTTTCATGATGATTTGATTGTGGTTGCCTTTTCTTTCCTACTTCTAATGCCTCTTATGGTTCTTGTTACAGGTAGCTCCATGTGGTTCCTCTCTAGCCACGCACTTGGAGTTCTCATAGCATGACGAATACTAACTCGGACACATTGTTTTTCCAAATCGGTTCTTTTGCACATTCCTCTCCTTCCAGGACTGCCTTTCCTCAACGGTTAGATTGGGAAACCTCCAACGATTCTTAGACTCCTTTTATAATTTTCCTTTCTGGAAGTTGTTAGTTGTTAATTTTGGTGGCCACTGTTAGTGAGGTTTTGTAATTTAAGATTAAAGAGACTAGCACTCTCGGTACGTTTCATTGCATGTACCGCGCTTAAGATCCTACCAATTCTGGAATCTCGGTTCCATGTTCACATTTCCTCTTTTCCTTCTGTAATGTTTTGATTGTTACAATTTATATAAATTTTCTCTGAAACAGTCTCCCTAATGGAGTTATTCTGTGTAATGTTTAATTGTTCTTATGCGTACAGTGTGTAATTATGAATTCATGTGGGTGTACCTGTTATGTTGCACTAGTGATTTGGTGATATTTCCTTTGCGAATTGTTGTCCATCTTACTAGAAATATGGATGCATTTTGTTTTCATGTATACGCTATGAATTGAATATTAGATACTGCTATATGGGCGCATTAAACATATAATATACTTGATTCTTGTATGGGTTAACCACACAGGTATGTGCTCTTATTGATCTCGTTGAGTGAGAGAAGGAATATATCTTTACTTTCGAATTTGTTTGTCTTAAGTAGACGTTAGCTTCTGCATATCTCTTGTCACATTACAGCTAGGATTATATGTTAGGTTCAGACTGGTTTTCTGAAGTGAATTTTCGTATTTGGTTGTCTGGAAAGATGGGATTTGAACAACATAGTCTTCACTTGTAATTCTTTTTTATTAATTTCATTTATCGGTATGCAAGCAAGTTTATAGTTAATTCTCTTAATTACGCCTTACGGTGTTTTTACGTCGTAAGGCGTTTCTCTCTGAAATCAACTCTCCTCTCTGCCTACTTGTCATCTTGTAAGCCACACGATTATATGTTAGACGATTGCAACAATTTTAGTCGTTGATTCAAAGGGGTTGCCCAAATGGTTTGGGCGTTTCATTTGGCATCGGGTCGAATAGTTTCATATGCGGCAGAACTATGCGGAAAAAGCATAAACACATTACCTATATTTTATAAGGCCTTAAGAGTTTCATCAGCACTACTTACGGTAAACGCACCACCCTCTTCCAGGTTCAAGACCTTGACGACACTGTCCTCCGCCAACAGCGCATAGCGCCTCAATCGAACCTCTAAACCCGCAAGTTTATCGCTCAAATCAAGGGTAACACCCAATGCTTTGGTGAATTCTTGATTTCCATCGGCCAGCAGGAGGATCTTATCACCTACATTCAGATTCTGACCCCAGGCCCTCATAACAAAAGCATCGTTTACAAAAACGCAGGAAATTGTGTCAACCCCTTTGGCCTTCAGCTCATCGGCTTTCTCCACAAATCGTGGCAGATGTTTTTGAGAGAAAGTGGGTGTGAAGGCACCGGGAACGACCAACAAAACCACTTTCTGCCCCTTGGTTAACTCTGAGACTTTTATTTTTTGAATCTCGCCTGCTTTGTCAAAATATGGCAGAGTAGCCTCCGGCAGCTACTCCGCCACTGAAATAGTTGCTCTGATTGACCGTAAAGTTGTTGATGACTGAACAAATGTTGATTTGATAGGATTCATTGTGTGGGGTTTGGGGCCAGGAACCAGAAATGAAGAACCCTTCAAAACCCTTGAAAGATTCTTCAATGCAATAATAGGAGGGCGCAATGTGGGTTTCATAAATGAATAAAAAATGGGCATAGAAGGCACCTTGCATGAAAAAGATTTATGCGAGTATAAAGTACAGAAGGGAGCATCCAGAAGTTGTCCATAATGATTTCCTCATTACCTATCTTTTACAGGGCCTTAATTGTTTCATCAGCACCGCTTACGGTAAACACACCGCCCTCTTCCATGTTCAAGACCTTGACGACACTGTCCTCTGCCAACAGCGCATAGTGCCTCGATCGAACCCCTAAACCCGCAGGTTTATCGCTCAAATCAAGAGTAACACCCAATGCTTTGGTGAATTCTTGATTTCCATTGGCCAACAGGAGGATCTTATCACCTACATTCAGATTCTGACCCTAGGCCCTCATAACAAAAGCATCGTTTACAGAAACGCAGGAAATTGTGTCAACCCCTTTGGCCTTCAGCTCATCGGCTTTCTCCAAAACTCCTGGCAGATGTTTCTGAGAGAAAGTGAGTGTGAAGGCACCGGGAACGGCCAACAGAACCACTTTCTTCCCCTTTGTTAACTCTGAGACTTTTATTGTTTGAATCTCGCCCTCTTTGTCAAAATATGCCACAGTAGCCTCCGGCAGCTTCTCCCCCACTGAAATAGTTGCTCTGATTGACTGTAAAGTTGTTGATGACCGAACAAATGTTGATTTGACAGGATTTATTGTGTGGGGTTTGGGGCCAGGAGCCAGAAATGAAGAACTCTTCAAAACCCTTGAAGGATTCTTCAATGCAATAATAGGAGGGCGCAATGTGGGTTTCATAAACGAATAACAAATGGGTGTAGAAGGCACCTTGCATGAAAAAGATTTATGCGAGTATAAAGTACAAAAGGGAGCATCCAGAAGTTGTCCATAATGATTTCTTACGAGAACTCTTGAAAGAAGACTTGCATTCAAAAGAAATTGTAGCAGATTTTGTACTATTCCTGCTCTTCGCTGGTCATGAGACCTCAACCTCAACGATGGCATTTGCTATCAAATTTCTCACGAACTGTCCCCATGCACTTCAGGCGCTGAAGGTGTGTCAATGTATTATAAATAAAAGCATTTCATATTTCGAATTGGTATTGGTATTCTAAATGAAAGCATTTCATATCTTGGACTGCACTGATGGTGGAATATGCACCACACAGGCGGAACACAACGCTCTCTTAAAGAGAAAGGGGAGTCCAAGAAACCAAAACCTCACTTGGGATGACTACTGTCACTGAAATTCACCCAATGTTTATGTAATTAGTTACTGCTTTCATAACAAACCATACGATTTCTGTTTGGTGATAGGTTGTTAAACTTTTTTTATCCTCATTACAAATTTTGTAACATATGTTTATATATATAAATGAATTCATGAAGATCATTTAAAATTTCCCCGTAGCTTCTATCAATTTGTGTTGCCTTAGTATTTTTTTTTTCAGTTACCCTAAACTTCGATAATTGTTATATTTGAGACCAGATATATGGTGTCGAGATGATTGATCGTGTTTGTATTTGTTCAATTCCCAGGTCATAAACGAAACACATCATCTCGCCAACGTTGCTCCAGCGGTTTTCAGAAAAACAATAGCAGACATTAAAATTAAAGGCATTTAATAATATATTGTTTTTACTCTTCTTGGTTGACATTAATGTTTCTACTGAAATTTAAAATTTTATTTATGTATATGTACTTTTTCTGGAAGGGTTGAAATGTATAAAATTTCAACTCATACTTCCAATTCCAGCATTTATTTTAATCTTTTTCAGTGCAAATCTGATCATCATAAACTTGTGTTATCGGAGGCTTTGTCATCCCAAAAGGGTGGTTAGTCTTGGTGCTTATGAAAGGCAGCCATCTAGCCCTTTTGAAGTTCCTGCTATGAGCTATCATTTTGTTCTCTTTATCAGATCTTTTCCCTGTAGGATCTATAAAATTGTTAGCTGAAACGTCCTTTGTAGTACCTTGTTTGGTTTATATTCGTGGATTCATTGACAGTATTGACATTTTGAAGTCTGCTGTTTTTGCTTCTGCGCATTACTTTTCTGTATTTGGTCTATATTTATTATTGTGTGTGGGCATACTTATGGAATTTCTGATCTTCAAATGGCAACTGCCACCTGTTCATAATTTTCCGAAGTCCATTTATTTGGGGATTGAGTTATGATATTTGTTTTCATAGAGTTCTCAAGGTATAGATGAAATGCTATTTCAGATTCTTTGTTCTGATGTTTTTTTCCTTGGCGTTCTTTTGATGTCTGTAATGCGTGTGCATTACCATCAACAAGAAAAATCTTTTCGTAATTAGAATTGTCTAGCAATTGGTGTATATTATAAAAATATAAATCTGATTAACAATTAAACATGGTTTAAAATGTAGATTTTGCAACATATTTTCTGCAATATTATCTGGGTGAATGAAAGCAACAAGAAAGATGGTACACAAACATGGGAAATAAACTGCTTTAAGTTGTAATGCAGGAAGCAGGTGTTCCTTGTTTTCTATAATATGGAGTTTGGTCGCATGGATACCATTGATTCATGCCTACAACACCTTAACTCCATCAAATTCTAACAAAGTACAAATAACAAATGGGCGTAGAAGGCACCTTGCATGAAAAGGATTTGTGCGAGTATAAAGTACAGAAGGGAGCATCCAGAAGTTGTCCATAATGATTTCTTCATTACCTATCCTTTACACGGCCTTAAGAGTTTCATCAGCACCACTTACGGTAAATGCACCACCCTCTTCCAGGTTCAAGACCTTGATGACACCGTCCTCTGCCAACAGCGCATAGCGCCTCGATCGAACCCCTAAACCCATAGGTTTATCGCTCAAATCAAGAGTAACACACAATGCTTTGGTGAATTCTTGATTTCCATCGGCCAGCAGGAGGATATTATCACCCACATTCAGATTTTGACCCCAGGCCCTCATAACAAAAGCATCGTTTATAGAAACGCAGGAAATTGTGTCAACCCCTTTGGCCTTCAGCTCATCGGCTTTCTCCAAGAATCCTGGCAGATGTTTCTGAGAGCAAGTGGGTGTGAAGGCACCGGGAACGACCAACAGAACCACTTTCTTCCCCTTGGTTAACTCTGAGACTTTTATTGTTTGAATCTCGCCCTCTTTGTCAAATTATGCCACAGTAGCCTCCGGCAGCTTCTCCCCCACTGAAATAGTTGCTCTGATTGACTGTAAAGTTGTTGATGACCGAACAAATGTTGATTTGACAGGATTTATTGTGTGGGGTTTGGGGCCAGGAACCAAGAATGAAGAACCCTTCAAAACCCTTGAAGGATTCTTCAATGCAATAATAGGAGGGTGCAATGTGGGTTTCATAAATGAATAACAAATGGGCGTAGAAGGCACCTTGCATGAAAAAGATTCATGCGAGTATAAAGTACAGAAGGGAGCATCCAGAAGTTGTCCATAATGATTTCTTAGGAGAACTCTTGAAAGAAGACTTGCATTCAGAAGAAATTATAACATATTTTGTACTATTCCTGCTCTTCGCTGGTCATGAGACCTCAACCTCAACGATGGCATTTGCTATCAAATTTCTCACGGACTGTCCCTAGGCACTTCAGGAGCTGAAGGTGTGTCAATGTATTATAAATAAAAGCATTTCATATTTCGAATTGGTATTGGTATTCTAAATAAAAGCATTTCATATCTTGGATTGCACTGATGGTGGAATATGCACCACACAGGCGGAACACAACGCTCTGTTAAAGAGAAAGGGGAGTCCAAGAAACCAAAACCTCACTTGGGATGACTACTTTCACTAAAATTCACCCAATGTGTATGTAATTAGTTACTGCTTTCATTACAAACCATACAATTTCTGTTTGGTGATAGGTTGTTAGAATTTTTTTATCCTCATTACAATTTTTGTAACATATGTTTATATATATAAATGAATTCATGAAGATCATTTTGGGACCATTTTAATGTTTTACTAGGTCTGCTAATAGTATTTTAGGAATGAAGCTCATTTGACCCGCATAGACATGCAGTTTTGTGTTTTACTTAAAATGACAAGAATGCAAATTCCTCATCTTATGATCTAGTTGGATGGTTTATTTGGTCAAGGGGGCCAGGCAGTCTTCATTTTGCTTGGCAAATGACAAAATGCAATTTCCTAATTTTGACCTAGGTGAATGATTCATTTTCTCAAGGTGGCCATGTGTTGTATAGATTTATAATTGTAAATGGGTGACTTAATTGTATATGATATTTTGATAAAGCTTATGTTCATCTCGATCTGGGTTAGACTGTGATGCAGTATATTTTTCCTTTTTTCTTGAATCTTTAAAATGTGGACTAGCTGTCAACTTTGACATGAATACAGTTGCCCAAATCTATCTCATGTACACAACATACTGTGCTGACTACAAAAAATGCAGAATTTATAGGATTTTGTTATACAAAATAAAAACACATGTATGCTTTGGGAATTTGATTTTTTGGTAAAATTCTGATTTGAAGGTAATTTTGTTCTCTCATTCTCTAAGAATTGGGAGATTTGTAGATCATGCATTGTGGGTGAAAAACATAGAAATTCAACGATTGAGTGAAACTAAATTATGCAACTTGCACCACGTTGTGGGGAGCTAAGTCAAGGGTTCGATGAAACCTTCAGGTTTGGAATTTGGCGAACCTGAAAAAATTCGAAATTCAGTGGTAATGCTTGGTACTAGTGTTAATGCTTCTCAGGACAAGGGTTTCGAAGCTTCTATATCTTAAATGGCTAAACAAGATAGCTTCTATATCTTAAATGGCCAAGCAAGATTTGTTAGACCTGTGGATTTTAGTATATGAAACCATTTATACTTATGTTAGATCACTAATTGGCTCTCTTATGCAACAATGTTCTTGGATCATATGCCCATTTCACATGGAATGTCTACTAAGTGATCCTAGTTAATGGGGCATTGATTTGAGGGTTTAATATATTTTTATTCTTTATCAAAGTATTTTTTTGCTCTATTTTCTTTTTTCAATTTATGCCTTACGGCGTTTCCTTTGCAACATCTGGTGCAAATGCTAGTATACTATAATATAGTATATATAATATTGAAAATAAGAAAATATAACTTCAAATCGAAAAACTATTGGTTTTTCAATTAAAATAAAATAAAGAATAATGATTAATTCTACCGATGTTGAAGCTAAATAAAGACGTTCAATTATAAGATAGAAATAGAGAAATATTAATTGCACGAAAATAACCAGAAAATGGTGCACGAAGATTACATAAAGTATTTATTACCAAGTATCAAAAATTCAACGCCTGAACATTCCAACTGCTTTTTCGTTAACAAAATCTGCCAACTGCTTTACACGGATGTGAAAGAATTTCAAGAAAAGCATCTCAAGATTTTTTATTCGAAGGTTCAAGAAAAGCATCTCAAGCTTTTCGATGTGAAGGAATTTCATGAAAAGCATGTCAAGCGCCTCTTTTGTTATAGACGTTGCGGTAAACTGTGATCCGCTTGATTAACGGTCATAGGGAATCTTTAAAGGAATATATATATTGGTGCTCTAAATGAATAGTTTGAATTTGCAGTGAATTTTTGTATTTTTATTAAACAAATAGTTCGAAGTGTTTTCTCTGTGTTGGTTACTCTGTTTTTTCTATATTGTTTTTGTGTTGGAGAAGAATTGTAAAGAATCTCATTGTATTTGCAGTGGAATCTCATTGTATTTTCCTGTTGTCGATGACTCTATGCCTGTCGAGGATGTTCGAAAGACAGACAGGTATTTACCGTGGAGAGGAGGAACCAAAGAGTTGTAATCGTGAGAACCGTAATAGTGACATTCGTTACCGGTATGCTTCTTGTATTCATTTTAAATTCATATTCATTCTCATTCTATTTTCCTGTTGTCGATGAATCTATGCCTGTCGAGGATGTTCGAAGCGTTTTCTTTGTGTTGGTTTCTGTGCTTTTGTCTATATTGTTTTTGTGTCTGTACCCTGTAGCTTGTGATGGAGAAGACAGGAGTTGTTTCATCATTTGCAATTGTATGGAATCTCATTTTATTTGCAGTGGAAGTGCCTCCTGTTTTCCATGTTTATGTCTATGCCTGTCGTGGATGACTCTATGTTTGTTGAGGATGTTCAAAGATAGACAGCTATTTACCGTGGAGAGGAGGAACCAGAGAGTTGTAATAGTGATAGCCGTAATAGTGATATTTATTACCGGTATGTTTCTTGTATTCATTTTAAATCCTGATTTTCCTCCCCGGTTTTGACGTGATTTCCCCTCACCTAAATAGACAAGCTAAATCCTCCCCAGTTTTGACGTGATTTCCCCTCACCTAAATAGACAAACTAAATCACTGTATATGACAGCATCGAATACCAAACTAAAGAAACAAGCCCTCCCTCTTGCTTTCTATATATGTGGGCATTTCAGTGAGTCTTCCAGAGTTCATCTCTGAAGGTGCTTCTACTTTATTTCACTACCTGCCTCGCCTAATATTTTTTAATATTTATGCTATGTTACTTTTTCTTTGTTCTGGGTCCACAATCCCAATAATTCCTTTCCATTTTTAATTTTCATTCAATCTTCTTGCTTTGTTCTTGGTCCCATACCACATTAATTACTTATTTCTAATGTTTTATATTTTTCCCCTCATCTTGCTACCCAGCTCAATTAATCCTCTGGAATCTTTGTTATCAGTCCTCCACGTGAAGCACTCTATTATTAATCGACAATGCAAAAGAAGTCTATCCAAATAACACATCTCTATTTTCCCTCTTTTATCTTTTGTCTTCTCTATTTTGTCTTTTGTATATATAACTATTTATAAATGAGTAGAATTGTTTTATTTTTATAAGATATGTGAAATAGATGTGTGTTTATTTAAATGTGAAAAGAGGCTTAAATTTATTTATTTTTTTAATTGTACTTATAATTGTATTTTTTATAATATGATATATTTGTTAGATGACATGACATTGTCTTTTATGTATACACATTGTATATGTTTATGCATGTATTTGTTTTATTGTTTCTTAGATGATATAATGATTGTGTTTCTTAGATAATATGATGCTTATTGATTTCTAATTGTTAAGATGTTTTTGTTTGCTACGTGATGTAGATTGTATTTGTTAATTGATATGATTATGATAATGATGATTATTCTTTTTTTTGTTAAATAGCATGCCTTAGGTTTTTAGATAATATAATGGTGATAATGAGAAAGAGAGAGATAATGAGAGAGAGAGGGGGAGAGAGAG
>APFE031518361.1:47501-161778 GCA_000404065.3 Pinus taeda | reverse complement strand
CTCAAAGAGCAGGGTAAAGTAGACAAAATGGTCCATGATAATACCATGCTCCATTTAGGACTGTGGCAGAAGAAGAATAGAAGACTGAAAAAGAGATGCAAAAAGCTAAGCAAGGCTCTAATTAATCTCAAGTTTAAATGTCGGGTTAGAAAATCAAGGATGATGATGACGATGGCATCAAGGAAAAAGAAAAGAGGACTAGATGTCCTTGCAGAGGCCTCAGAGCATGTAGATTAAAAGGGAAATCACTCAATTTTGGTTGCATGAGGACATGCAACACCTTCATAGTGGGGGTATGTTGAGCCTCAACCTTGCACCTTCCTACACACCCTCTTGACCCTCATACTCCACTCACTTCACTCATCCAGTGGTTGAATCATTGCATTATAGTTTTAAAAGGACTGTTTATATGGTTTTCTAACTATACTGATGTATGTTGTTTGGTTTAGTCTTTTGTTCATGCAGCTTCGGAAACTTGTCAGTTTCCGCAGCCAGCACAGGTTTCCGTAGCCAACACAGGATTCCGCAGCTATTTTGTTAAAAGATGTGCTCCAGGTGTCTTCTGAAGGAACGGTCTATATGGGCAAGCTCCAGATGGCATGTACATGGATCGTGTCCCTTCGGACCGGCCAAATCACCCATTAGAGGCCGCAGTCAACCAAAGTCAAAGACGTGGCCAACCAAAGAGTCCAGCGGTGGCACGTCACTGTTTTGGGCACGTGAATGATACGTGGCCTAGTTCCCAGCTCACGGAGGCTCCAGCGCACCTGAGGATCGTTCTTGAACAATGAATCTAACAGCCAACCACTCCAAGATTTAAGAAGCATAACGACAGTTACACTAGATCTCGGCTGCAGAGATCTACGTGTCTATGGCACGCAGTTAATAGCTTAAGTAGTTGATTAGTTAACTGTAGAATTTTGACATTATAAATAACGCGTTATCAAACGTTGTAAAGAGACTTTTGGATGCATAGAATTTCTGAACTGTTATGTAATTTCCGCACGCTGCTGGTTATTTTGTCACCCCACTGTTTTATATGTTGCTGATTTGAATACATGAGTAGACCTTTCTGAAGATAGTCTTGTGATCATTTGATTGGCTGAAGTGGCAGAGGGCCCCTGCACGCTGAAGCCCTGTAAAGTATTTGTTTAGTTTCATTATGCTTTTGTTTTATTGTTAGCTTGTACATAATATGTTGCTTTATGTTTCTGTTGTTCATATCTTTATCTTTGTAAACTGATCAGTGCTTTTTGCAGGTTCTCTTAGGCAGCCCGGGCAATCTTTCATTTTCTTTAATAACTTTTGGCATATGTGATCATCTTGTCCTTCCTGCTAACCTTTATTTTCTGCAATTTACATTCAGCATTGTCCTTTTCAAGTTGTTATTTGTTTATTTCTTTTTCTGCTAAATTAGATATCATACTGCTTAACAATTTATGATTTCTTTCTGTGGTCAAATGACTATATCAGCAGGAGATCAGAAGATCACTAACTGTAGTGTGATTTAGTTGTCATATTACTTACTCATAGTTGCTTTCCATAAAGTAGATTGAGTTGAATGGTAAAGAGCTAAAAGAGTCTAAGTAGTGTGATTAATTTCTTTTTACATTTAGTTATCATATTGCTTGTTATGTTCATGATTACTTCCGCAAGGTAGATTGAGCTGAGGGATAAAGGATTTGAAGAATTCAAGTAGTGTGATTAGTTTCCTTATGCAATGTATTTTCTTGAACAGTTAAATATCATATTGCTTGTTATGCTCATGATTACTTCCCCAAGGTAGATTGAGCCAAGGGGCAAAGGATCTAAAAAGCTCAAGTAGTGTGAATTAGCTGCTTTACTTTAAGTTTGAGCTGTTTTTCAAGTTTTTGCTTTCTTTTCATTTTCAGCAGCAAGGATACTGGGCCATTGCCATTAGTTCGTTTTTTTTTATGCATTTTGTTTCTCTTAAGAATTGGTTTCATTTCAGTTATTGTAAAGCTTTCTTTTAAGCATTTTTCAAGTTTAGAAATCATAACCATTTACACTCCACACACTTCACACTTCACTTTCATCACCACACATTAAGAAAAGAATAAAATCCAAAAACAAACTAAAAAGCTTAAAACGACAAAAACCTAAGAAAATGGTTATCTAAGTACATATAGTACACCTCACTTTGTCAGTTTATGAACCCCGGGTTGACAATATAAATAGCAATTTAGATCACACTAAATTGACCAAACAGTAGGATCCAGAGGCTTCTAGAACAAATATGTCAGAAGCTTCATACAACCTCCTTTCCTACTTCACATGTAGCCACATACTTTGCTTCAACACTACTCAAAGCAACATGATCTTACTTTTTAGTCATCCATGAGATCATGGAAGATCCCAAACTAAAGCATCCTCCGGTAATGCTTCTTCCATCGGTCTCACTACCACCCCAATCAAAATATGTGAAGCCAATCAACTTGACTTCCTTGCTATTGTACTTTAGGCAGTGATGCATCGTACCACGAAGACATCTCAATATATGCTTGGCATCTATCCAGTGATCACGATGAGCTGAAATTGACTGAGATGTTCACACCAAAGCATATATCCAACCTAATATCTACTAGATACATTAGAGAACCTACCAACTGATGCTAGGAGGTAGGATCTATGAGAATTGAGTCGAAGCTCCGCAACTTCTTGAGATTGGTGATCATAGGATTAGTCATGGGCTTGGAATCCATCATCCCACATTTCTACAACAACTTGATGATATCCTTTCCTTGCCCCAAATATATCTCCCAAGGATTTTTCCATACTTCCAGACATAGGTAATAGTGCATTAGTCCTAGATCCTTCATCTCAAATTCAGCTGCCAACATTTTCTTGCATTATTGTATTCTTCTCTCCACACTTGTAATGAATAGATCATCCACATACAATAGAATAATGACTGGCTCATTATTCACAACCTTGATGTAGAGATTTGGATCAACAAAACTCTTCACAAACCCAATTCTTAGAAGGTATGCATTCATTCTTTTATACCATGCCCTAGGAGCTTGCTTCAAACTATACAGGGTCTTCTTGAGTCTATAGACATGAGTATCTATGCCATTTACCTCAAAGCCTTCAGGTTGCTCAATGTATACTTCCTCATCGATGGTCCCATTCAGAAATGTTGTCTTCACATCCATTTGATAGATGTTCCATCCCACTGTAGCAGCCAATGAAACCAAATATTTAATGGTAGTATACCTTGCAGTGGGCGAAAAGGTTTATTCATAATCTATGTCTTCCTTTTGAGAGAAACCCCTTGCAACAAATGCGGCCTTGTATTTATCTATGCTTCCATCAACAACGTGTTTGATCTTGTAGATCCATTTTGAGGTGACAACCGATTTGTCACTAGGTCTAGGAACGATTTCCCAAACTCCATTCTTCATGATGAATTAACATTCTTCCTGCATAGCTTTCTTCCATACTTCTTGATGAGCAAATTTTTCAAATGTAGATGGTTCTGCTTCAATTAGTCTTGTCATATATGCAACATACCTAGAATATCTCTTTGGCCTTTTTCTTTTTCTAAAGGTACCTTTCACAGCTCCATGCCCTTCAACATCTTCAAGGGTAGCTTTTAACCAATTTGGCCTCTTCCTTGTGCTAGGTATGCCCACATGTTGAAGAGGCTCACTTGGTCCTTCTTCTTCCTCTTGAATTGTAGAAGGGTTCTCGAATTGTACTTGTTCTTCTTCAAAGATGGTTAGATCTTCGTCATCATAATCAATATGAATATCCTTCAATATTTTGTAGGCTTGATTCTCATCAAATATAACATCCCTTATTACTTCAATGTGTCTCCCTTCCTTGGTGTAGATTCTATATGCCTTTGAGGAGAGATTATAGCCAATGAAGATCCCTTTGATGCTTGTAGAATATAGCTTCTTTTGTTTGTCCTTTGGAAAATGGATATAGGCAAGACTCCCAAAGATTCAGAGATGGTCCACACTTGGATTCTTCCCTGTGAATGCTTCCTCGGGTGCCATATTATCAAGAATTCTATGAGGATTTCTATTTTGAATATATACATATGTCATTACTGCTTATCCCCATAGAAATTTTGGTAAGTCTTGATCAAGGAGCATTGTATGTACACCTTCTTCAATTGTCCTATTCTTTCTTTTGGTCACTCCATTTTGTTCAGGATAGTAGGGAACAATAAGCCCCCTCTTAATTCATGTTTATTTATAATATGAAATCAATTCTTGAGAAGTGTATTTCCCACCATTGTCAGATCTCAAAGTTTTTATCTTTCTTTCGATTAGGGTTCCCACTTCACATCTAAACTCTTTGAATTTATGAAATACTTCATCCTTTTTCTTGAGAAGGTAGAGCCATGAATTTCTAGAGTGATCATCAATAAATTTTACATAGCAAAGATGACCTCCAAGTGATTTGTCATACATGGTCCCACACACATTAAAATGCATGAGGTCTAATATTTGTTTAGACCTTATTTCACTATTTGAAAATGGTTTTCTTGTATGTTTTCCCAAAGAGCATCCCTTGCAAACTCCTTCACAATCTTCTTTGATATCAGGGATGCCATGAACTAGATGTTTAAGAGTGGGAATGACCTTGCAGTGAAGATGACCATGTCTTCTATGCCATAGCTCAATAGGAGAGATTTCCATATAAACTAGGGCTTGAGGAGGTGGTGTAATGACTCTATACCAACTTCCTTCACGAAATCCAATAACCCTAGCTTTATCAATACTTGAATCTTTTCCTCAAACCAAGACCTTTTCATTAACAAAAGAAACTCTATCCCTTTTATCTTCTAAGCAAGAAATTGAAAGAAAATTCTTTTTCAAACATAGAACATATAGTATGTTTTTGAGATGTAGCTTCCCTCCATTCTCCAGCTTCAAAGATGTTGATCCCAGGCCTCTAAAATTATAGCCTTTGTTGTCTCCCATTTCCACTGCATGGGAAGATGGTTCCTTTAATATAGTTTGTAGTTGTTTACTTTCCCCTATCTTATGCCTTGATGCTCCACTGTCAATGATCCATGCATTATCATCATTATGTGATCCTATAAGTGCAGCTAAGAACCCTTGACTTTTGACCTTGTCGAATAAGTAGTAGAGAATCTTCTTTACCATCTTCCTTTAGAATCAAATCTCATTCTTATCATAGAGGGAGTAATCATTTCCTTTAAGCCGACGAAGTGATCTTCAATCTTATTCAACATTAGCTCTGATCCCATGTTGAGAAATCAATGCTAGTATGATTAGGGTGAGATTTCTCTTTCTTGATAATTACTTGTGAATTATGTTGGCTTCTTTTACTTATTTGTTATATTATCTTTCATCAAGAAATTACCAACTTATGAGTGCATGAAGATCACAAAAACACAAGACACAAGATGTAGGCACTCTGTCATGGAAAACCCCCTATCTAGGGGAAAACCCAGTCAAAATCTCTTCCTTCAATAGTTTTTCTTGAGATTCTTCAACCTAGAAAAGACCTCCTTCACACCAATCCAACCTCTTCTTCTTCGATCCAGCCTTCGACCTATCAACATCAACTTCAACTTTAATAAGGAGACTTTGATCTCCTAAACTAGCCCACACGAGAGAGAGAGAGAGAGAGAGAGAGAGAGAGAGAGAGACCAAAACTTTGATTTTGTTCTTCCCTTCCTCCTTGACCAAACTTGCAGTCCTAAACCCCTATCTACGGGAAAACCCAGTCAAAATATATTCCTTCAATAGTTTTTCTTGAGACTCTTCAACCTAGACAAAGACCTCCTTCACACCAATCCAACCTCTCCTTCTTCGATCCAACCTTCGACCTATCAACATCAACTTTGACTTTGACAAGGAGACTTCGATCTCCTAAACTAGCCCACATGAGAGAGAGAGAGAGACCAAAACTTTGATTTTGTTCTTCCCTTCCTTCTTGACCAAACTTGCACTCCTTTTAGCCTCATTCTCCACCTTCACACTTTTCTCAACTTCCAGCTTCAAGCTTCATATATTGAACTATGTGTGAGAGAGTGAGATGCTCCAAATGAAGTCGAACTGCCTTGTACATATAGCCTTCCAATGAGGTCGAATTTCCTTCCTTGAGGCCGACTTGGTGTGGAGGTTACATAATTCATTTTTTACTAAAAAATAATTATTTTTACATCATTCGAAAGCCCAAGAAGGGTCTCGTAAAATATACAATGAATTTAATGACTCTTTATTAATCCTAGCAGTCCACCATGGGGACTTTGACTAATAAAATGATGACCCAAGCATGAAACCCAAGCTTTAATAAGTCATTCTAACAATAATAAAAATGCTTTTGACAAATACATTTTATGAAGATCGAACCTAGTTACAGTTTTTTCAACAATGAGAACACCAAAAATCTTCTAGGAATGCAAACCTGTATCCTTCATATCTCAAACAATGTTGGAAGCATGTGCCCTGGCCGTACTTTTATCACCCATGTTTTCATCAAATAATAAAACCATATAGAAAAAGAAAACATATTCTATTGTGCAAGTCTTGTCTAACAAGAGAACATGATAAGCTTATAGTAGTTATGCAAAGTCAATATGAAATGCATCCTACCCTAACATGCATGCTACATTATGCAAGTGCTAGGTATAGTCATATAGCCAATGCAACCAACATATAAATAGATAGATATAATAACTTTTTTCCCTTATGGTAGAAAAGGCATTGGATAAGGAAAAATAAGAGGATGACCATGAATTATGAAAAGGGAGGAAGGAGAACATGAGTTCGGAACACACCATTTTATCATTCCCTCGACCTTAAATATGGAAAATTCAATGACCAAGCACAAACACTTCTAAAAATTCGATTTAGTCGTGCAATGCTTCATGGGGTCCTCAGGAACATGAAAGGGATCACTGACACGAAGGATCACAACAAATAGATTGCTTCTCCTCATAATCATAGTCAAAAGGGGCAAATGACCTAGGCTCATCATCATTAATGATAGTGCATTGAGAAATGATAGGAGGGTCCATGAATGGCTTGAATACACCTACAAAGATCATAAAGAAGGTCAGGAAAGACAAGGTTTCTATTGCTATCATCATCGATATCTGTTGAAGTCTCGAAAATCATTTCTATAGCATGGGGAATGACCACCCGGTCCGGACCTTAAAGCAGCTCCTTTTCCATTTGGAATGGTGGTTCTGACTGGTTCAACTAGGTCTAGTTACCTTCTCTCAATCTCCAATGGCTTTAAAATATGACTTTCATTCACTAATGGAGAAGAGACATCAAATCAACTCTCTTGTTGATTAGGGAAGAAAGTGATCATTAAGTTGATTTGGGGCTCAACCAATCCACTACTAAAGTTTGCCTCTTTGGGAAGAGGACTTAAAAGAATGTAGAAATTTATCTAAATGCAAACTTATTCTAAGATGCAAGCAAAAGGAACTATCTTAATCCTATCTCAATTAGGCAAATATTGATCTAACCCAACCAAGAGCAAGATATTTAAAGTATTGGGATTTGAATATGTCTTGTTTATAATGAATATCAAGTTAATGAAGTAGTTCAATTAACTGACATTATGGATACCAAAACACATCCTATTGAGACCTCTTAACTGAAATAATCAATTAACAACACTCATGAAAATGTTCGCAGAATGATTTTGATCATTTAATCAATAACTTGAATTATTAAACAATAATATGTGGAAGAAGTTCACAACATATCACTACTTATTAAACCAATATTAAAAGACAAATTTATAAGTAAATAGTTACTCAGAAATCATTATTTGGCCCATAAAAGCAGAGATAAATAATAACATAAAATAGAGACAAATTACCCATACTGACAAAAGTGCACAAATATGTAAGTAAATTGACACAATTATGTTATCATAAAATGAAACCAACATTTAAAAAAATAGTATTCGAAATCAATTTATTGAATCCATTTCTCCAACTCCGGTCTCTAATAGTCATTTACAATGCCTAAGCTTCTGCTTTCAAAACCAGAGCTGCAATAATGCAAACACTGTTTATTATACATAACTCAGAATGCAAAAAAAAAATCTCAATAATCTTCAGACCTGAGATTCCACTCCTCCCACCTACAACTCTAAATCCTTATTACAAAAGTGCTTTTAGAATTGCAGAATTGCAGATGAGAGAAGCTCTTATTACATTTTGCAATCTATTATTGATAATATTTCCAAAGGTATTTTTTGATAGAAAAGTTTGTTGAATAAAAATCTGTCCAATCCAATTTTATTTGCTCAAAATTCCAATCTTTAATTGTTGGAGCATTCTCATTGATTGAGGTCCTTTTCTCCATATCCTTTCTACTGTTTTCCTCCAAAAAGAAATCAAAATAAATTAAGATGCAACAATAAAATCGAAATGCCATTTCTGTCATTAAAACAAATCCAATCAAATGCAATTAATTAACTTGAAAAGGAAATCTGAGCTTTCTATTGATGCATATGATGATTTTCATTGGCCAAGGATATTATTGACGAATGAATCTGCACTTAGAAGAGGCTTGGGCAAATAAAAATGAAGAAAATAAAACTTAGAAAATTAATTTTGTTTTAAAAATTCGGAACTTGATTTTCTGCCTCATTTTCGACCCAATAAATGACTAAATCTATTAGTGAAACCTCCTCAAAAATGTTCTCTTTGCCTTTATCTTTTCAATGAGCCGTTCTGGGTCTCATTTGGCTAAGTAAAACTCAATCTATGAGCCTCTAAAGTTGATGAGTCAAAACTGCGAGAATTCTGGAAATTCTATTGCCTAAGCCAAAAATCAGAATTTGTTAATTAAATTCTGGTTTTAAATTATATTTTGATTATTTAATGATTAACTCTAAATTAATTATTAACTAATTAATAATTAATTTTAATTAATGTTTATTTAATTAAAAATTAATTAATTACAATAAATTTAATTAATGCTAATCTGATATTAATCTAAATTATTTACAGATTAATTATTAACAGAATTAAATAAAATTTAAAAACTAATTAAAAATATTCTCATATTATATTTATATTATAATTTAAATTATATCAAATTATATATAATTATAATTATAATATAATAATATTATAATGTAAATATAATATTTTAACAAACCATTAGAATCAATCCTAAGTTCATATTTATTCATCCACGTGAGTTTATGATGGAGGAGGGAAGTGAGTGGAGGGTGAGGTGAGCATGAGGTAGGATGGGGTGAGGTGAAGGGTGTTGTGACTTAAATTCCAAAACATAATGGGGGAAGGACATTGGTCTTGTTTGGTAATGAGCTTACATCACATCGCATGAAGAGACTCCATCAGGGTTTTGAAAACTTAATTCTTTATGAATTTGCGAAGTGTGATTTTGCGTTGGACGCAATTGTGTTATATATTTTTTATTATTTATTTATTTTGTTTTATTTTGGTTTTATTTTAATGAATATTAGTTTAGTTATAAAATTATCTAAAGCGTATTTTGCTTATCTAAACTACAGCCACTTTGATAAAAATAAAAATTAAACTACAACCACTTTGACATTCTGGGTTTTCGAGATTAGTAATCTATTTGAAAATTGGAGTAAATTACTGAAATCCCGATGCTTCATGATTTGGCTATATAAGTAAAAAATGAAAAATGTTAGTGATGACTAACTAGGGGTTAATATTTAAAATAAATGCATTATTAAACTAATTTAATTACAAAAATGGAATATTGTACATTTTATGCATTTTTAACCTAGGCGACATAAATGATTAGACTTCAAAGGAGTGCCATTTACAAACCAGTTGACCAAATGAGGTAAAACAAGCATCAATGGAAAGCTTATAAAAAATCGATTTTGACAAAGCAATCAAAACAAGGATCTAAAGAAAATGAAAAATTAGTAAAATTGTAGGATAATCAACTTAATAAAAATCCTAAAAGGCGTTTAGCTAAAAATTTTATAGAAAGGGTCCCCATTATTTGAAGTGAACAAGTCAAAAATGGGGGGGTTGTGTTTTACCACAACAATGGCGACACTCGGGAGAAGAACTAGTTATCTCTATTTGATATGAATGACATTTTCCTAAAATTAAAGTGAAAATAATTAAAGGATAAAATTATTTTTGAAATGTTTGACTAGGTTCATTAGTCTGAATAAAAGGAAGAATCATCTTATTGTAATTTTCTTAAAATTCTCCATAAATTAAAATATTTCAAAACTCCATATCAGTCCTTAATTAGTTGTAGAGATAAAGCATGAGTCACTTTACAGCTTAGCTTTTAAAATATACTCATTTGTCACAGGTAGAGCCACTGTTGACAACAAACATCTATAGTCACGACATGGTTACCTTTTAATAATCAATGATTAAGAATCCCATCTATTTAAGAATTATTGACCTAGAGATAAATCCATTTATATATGTTTATTCTCTTTGTATTTGTTTTTTTAATTGTTTAGTTCTTAAAAGCCATTGTCCTGGTTTGGTTGCTAGATAGTTGACAATGTCATTCACTGATTATAATTGGACTGAACAAGCTGGCTCGTGATGAGACCCCTTATCTTATAATTGTTTGCAATCATAAGCCATTACCCTGGTTTGTTTAGCAGCGTTGGTAATGTCAGCCTATTTTTCCCCTATGATCATGGTAAGCAGGCTCATGATGAGACCTCTTATCTTTTAAGTTTAAATATATTTATACTCTAGAAAAATAAGACTGTTTTAGACAGGGAGAATCATTGACTCCTTAAGAGTTAAAAAATGACAATTTCAGAGTTAAAGGTGCTTTGCTGTAAAGTGTCTTTACTTGGTTAAAAATAACTTTTCTTCACTGATAATAGAACTTTGAAAAATCTTAATAAAATATTGAAATTTCAAAATAATTACAATTTTGATGAAAAATAAATTTCTCAGATTCTATAATACTTTGTCAACTTCTCTTGTTTTATAATCTCTTCCTTAAGTATGTCTACTTTTATAATAAGAAAAACAAACTTTATTATGAGATATTAAGAAAAAGCTAATAGTAGACTATTAACAATTTTTCCCTGTGCATGGCGACCATTGTTACGTAACAACAAGGCCTTCTATATAAATCATGGTAGAGTCACCAAAATTAAAACTGAAAATAAAAGGAAAAAAATTCTTAAGCTAAAGTGAGAAAAAAATCAGCAAACACAACTAAAATGAGGAAATTTAAAAATGGAAAGGAAAATCCAAGTTTTGAAATATAAACTCTAACAAGAATGTTTATACCAATGTCTCAACAAAATGAAGTAAAGGAAAATAATCATGTAATCATTCCTTCTTATGTCGAGATTTAGAAAAATTATACCTTGTTTTAGGTTTTAAATAGTAGTGATGATAAAATTCATCCATAATGAAAACTTTCTGTCTGATGTCAATTTTGTTGTTTCAAAGCATCATCTTAATTATTTTCTAATAAAAGGAATGCTTAAAGAAACAAACTAAAGGTTCAGAAACTTCCTAGTGTAGTTGTTTCAATGAAGATTATCGCTCATTCTTGAAATAAAACTAGGAGAAGAGTATAGGACTTCAAAATATGATTTGGCGGAGGATTGAAAGCTTTTATGAAAAGTTGCAAAACAAATTTATATATCAACATAATTTAAACAACTAAAGTAATGAAATGAAAATTAATGAAAATAGGTACATGAATCTTACCATTGGATAATTGCATTTGATCTTACTTGAAAGGTATCAGTTTCTCCAATACTAACTGACTTCTTCTTTTAGTTAACATTAAAACCATGAAGAAGTCAAACTAACCAAAATCCTATAACTCAAAATCATTATTTATTTTATTTAAACTAAAGCAAGTAGTAAAATGTAAAAAAGGGAATGCTTTATGTTCAAGGGAATCAAAATTAAAACAAATGTATTAGAAATGAGAATAAGAATTTGCAGTAATGAATGTTCTCAAAATATTATAAGTTTCATATAAACTCCATGATTTTTATAAATTGTCCAGAATTAAGACTAAATCCAAGATAATGAAATTCAAATGTGAAGATAGAGAGGTCTTGAATTTCAGATTTAATTATGGAATTATGTATTTAAAACTGAAATATATGAGAAATCGAAATGATTTAAATACTCTGCAAATTTGTCATCAATTGCTTTAGTACCATAGCGGTTACCCAAGATTGCTTTTAAAATAACACAACACCTTATTGGATGATTTGCATTGCATGTTTCTTCATCATGTCTAAAGTTTAATCAACAAAATTTCACCTTTGTTGATATGCCATATATTGATTAAATGTTAATGGCATAGAGACATGCGTTGGAGTCTATTGCATCGGAAGTTGCAATGGAAAATTGGCGATATGAGAACATGCGATGAGAATATATGCGATGAGATGGAGTGATCACAATATTAAAGAAATGTTATATCGAAGATCGAGGAATAGTCATGTCGCAAATTGCACATCGCACATTGCACATCGCACATCGCACATTGCACATCGCACATCATGATTTGTATTTCGCACATCGCACATCGTACATCGTGATTTGTATTTCGTAGATTGTACATCGCAGATTCAGAATTGTGATATGAGCATAAATAAAAATGCGATAAAATGATTGTAATATCGACATATTGGAATATCGGAAAATAATCATGTTGGAAATGCCAATATGATTCTTGTGAAAGCAATAATGCGATGGATGGCGTGGCTCTTAGGTGGGACTGGCTTGGGATCTCAAAAGAAATCGGCAATCGACAAACTTAAGTAAAGGATGTAATATTCTTGATACGCTGATATGCAATGAAGAATGGACCTTATAGATTTATTATGAAAATTTAATACCATATCAGATCCAAGACATCGGTACTTTTAAAATTATGCCCCTTCCATTATTGCGATTGAACGTACGTGATATTTCTTATGAACTTGATTTTAATTTGATATTGGGTCCCGAATTATGTGGACATCACAATATTGGTAAAGTCATTTTATCAAAGATCGGTGATTCAAGATAATGGAAGTATATTCGACTGAAAACCTCTGATATGTGAAATGTGATATAACATTTATGAGAGAATGAGTGAGTTAACACATCGGAGGTTTTGCATCAACAATTTGTTATTAGAAAATGTTAAGAGCTACTTTCGATGAAATATTATGATACAAATGGTTGTGATATGGATGATGTGACATCGAAATGAAATAATTGACGAAGATGAGCGGGATGGGAATATTGCGAATATATATTCACTGTAGTATCAGCAATATGAAAATCAAGTTGAAATGTTTCTAATATGAATCTTGCGATACTGTTTTAAATTTCTATTGGGATTTCTAATGAATGAAAGAAAAGTTAAAGAATTCTCAAATTCTAATGAATCACAAATAAAATTTCTCTGAACCTGTTGCAAATTTGAAATGGGTTTGCAACTTACTTCAAGTTTTGAAAACAAATGAAAACCCGCAAATAAAATATAACAAGAATAAAAAATAAACTAAGGAAAAGAGAAACTAATAATAGGTGAAAATGAACTTGTAAATGCGTACTTGAAAGGAAATTCTGTTATGAAACCAGCTCAAGAAAAGATAGAAGAGATAGATCAACGCCTTAGAATTCAGCCTCTTCGAGGGGGAAACCTCCTTTACATTACTTAAATGATCCAAATGAAAATACCTCCTTTCCATATATAGGAGTCTAAGGGGTCATAATATAATCAGTGCCGACATAACAATAATAATGTAAGGGCACAATAATAACAATAGTGGGCTTTTATGGGGCACAATAGTAACAATATGGGCACTACATGGGTACATCAATATAATAAGGGGTTCTACTAATAACAATAAGGGGTTACACTAGTAGTATAAGGGCCTAACATGCCCCTCTCCTTCAAAAAGTGTTGTCCTCAATGCTTGAGTAGTTCTTGATGCTTCTATATAAAATTCTTGTCCTCCTATGTGGAATATTCAACGAGTAAGTTCTTCCACTTGATGAGATACTCTGAAATTGATCGATTTCGTAGCTGTCGAATTCTTGTTTTTGTGACTGCTCCAGGTTCCAATATGATTTTCCTTCCTCTTCAACTTTTGGCAATATTGTTTGAATTGGGATCTTTTGCAACTTTTGAATAAGTGGCCATACTTCTTTGTCCTTCTTCCATTCATCCCTTGCTTCGTTTATTCAATTTGGTTGGATAATAGAAATAGCACAAAACAATGCTTCGACATCCTCATCCTTCCTTGAGAGTGCATCTGTAACAAAATTTTGCTTCCATTTTCTATAGATGATGTCAAAGTCATAACCCAAGATATTTGTGACACATTTTTTCTGTTCTTCTAAATATAATAGTTGTTCTAAAAAGTATTTAAGATTATCATGATCCATTTTTACCTTGAAGTGTAATCCCATTCGGTAAGGTCGCCATTTCTTAAGTGCATGTAGTATTGCCAACATTTTCTTCTCATAAATAGCTTGCTTGAGTTGTAACAGTAAAAATACCCAATCACCTACATCAAAACATTTTTCACTATGATGTTGATCTACCTGTTGTTAAATGTGTTGATTGATTCAGGAAGCACTCACAATTTTATTCATTATAAGGTAGCAAAAGAAATGAATTGCTTCTTATATCCAGCACCAAAGTGTCAAGTGATGGTTGCAAATGGAGGAACAATAAATTGCTCTGGAAAGTGCCATAATATCAAGCTATCCATGGGAGAATATGTATTGACTAGCCCAATGCTTTCCATTCCAATGGGAGGTGTTGATGTTGTACTAGGAGTCCAATGGCTACAATCCTTGGGTACAATAGCTTTTAATTTTCAAGAGCTTTTCATGAAAATTTCACGGAGGAAATGATAGCACATTATGAGGATACAAAGAGCAACACCACAACAATTGGAAAGAGTATAAAGGCCTAACAAATTCTCTGTAAATTTTACCTCATGAATCTTCAAATTCTTCCTTGGATTTATCAAAATTTCGACTTCGTTTAAAATCATCTCATTATTTATTCTAAATTAGAGTGGGTTATCAGGCTAAAGGAAATCAATCATTTATGTTCAGAAAATTGAAATTCATAGAATCCATCAGAAACGAAAATGAGAATATGCTCCCTTTTGAATTGCAACAACAATTTATGACCTATGCTCATTCCGAATTAAATTGAGAAAAATCTGTATTGTTATAATGACTGTTTAATAATGCCTTTAGTAAATAAATATGATGTGTATTGCAGCATCAGATAATAAACTAAAGTTCAGAATAGGATAAAACCACTCATCATGAAAGAATATAATTACATATTTAAATGTGTGTACATAGTAGCATGGACACCCTTAAGGTTATTTTAAACAATTTAGAGGAAAATAACATAAACTTCATGTGATTAATGAGATCATGAAGCTTTGTATCCTCAAAACCTTTAACAAATAAATTTCAGAAGAAAATCTTATAAGGACATTTCAAAATGGAGAAAATTGGCTTTGAGGTGATGGGTGCCAAGTGCGAACTCAATTAAAGTCAAGACATTATTCAGAATAGACAGAGGTGTAGTTATGGGTAGTGGTATTGCTGTAAGAAATTTTTTGATTTAAAAATAGGAAGCAAGAATTAGAAATTTTCTGATGAGAGGAAATTTCCCTGAACATGTATATGATAAGGGCTGATTGCTTTATATCTGCAGAACTGTTGAAAATAAATTAACTACATTAATTCTACTTCTATTCTAACCATATGCAGGAAAATGACTAGTTATAGTCATATTTCTAGTGTAACCATTCTCTCATTTTAATTCCTTTATATGCACACAGTTCAAATGTTAGTAATAGAAATACAAATCTAATTAAATTAAGAAAATTAAATATATAATCAGAATGCACATTTATTGTTAGCAACTTATTTACAATCACCTTCTTTTGAAATGTCTTTTCCAACTGAATTCCAATTGGATCATAAAAATCTAGATGGGTTTCCATTAAAGATTGGAAAATGTTCAAAAGAGGTGATGACAGGCCAGATTGTGGATATGAGTTTTTAAATTCAAAGGCCTGGAAAAAGTTGTTAGTGTTATGTACAAATGTTAAGATATTAACAATCTTCCTTGAAGGAAAAATTTCCAAATAGTTTTCCAATAGGCTAATGAAAAATGGATGGAAATCTGTTAGATATAATGGAAGGTTATTAATTGAATTGGATTGCTGGCCATATTGTAAAAATACACTCTCTTGTTGACACTGCCTTTGAGAAGATAGAAGCTTTTGATAAAACATTAGCATTGATTGAAATTGAAATATTAATAGCTTTTGATGTTCATGATTATAATATGAAGCTTCAATTTTCCAGTAGGGCAATGCATCAATTGAGTGTTCACTATTAAAGTGCTCAATATGCCAGCGTAAAGTGTCAAAAAATATATCAGAAATAAAATCAGAAAATAAATCTTAATTTAAACAAAATAAGTGAAAAAAATAAAATAAAATGAAATCACTATTGGTACAACTAATGTTACAACACAATTGTGATTGTTTTGAAATAATATATTTTTTCACAAGGATTGGTCAGAATTATGGAATTTGAGTAATTTTCAATTCTGACTTGTGAATTAGAAAGGGAATTATGATTATGAGTAGGAATGAGAGCTTAATCATGATATGAATCATAAATTGGAATGTTTTCTCGAATAGTGAAATTATGAAAATAATTTTTTGATATAGAATGAGGATTAGTTGGAATAATTTCTAAATTGAAACGTTCCTCATTCTCAAATGTTATTTGAATTTTCTCATGAGGATAGAAATCAATATCCTCAATGTTAGAGTAATTATCATAAACGACTTCACAATATTCTCTAGAATTTCCTTCGATCTTGTCCAATATATCAAAACAAGGAGGAATAAAAATTTCATGTTCATTAATGACAAACGAATGATCAATAAGTGTTTCTTTATCTTGATAAAAACTTATTGGTAACTCATTTAGATCAACTTCTTTATTTTCTGAAATATCATTAATACCAAGAGGGGAAAAATTACCATCATTAAATATATCAGGATAAAGGGAAAAATGTGAATTTGAAATAATGCAATTAAAAATGTCTATGTTCGAGAACTCTTGTACATTATGCTCATTGTAAATTTCAGATTGTAGATCATTCCTTTATCTACTCGCGCTTTCTTGAAAAAGGTTGCTTTGCTGCTATGATTTTGACATTTTTCCATCATGAAAGAATTCATAAATTTGTACAAGAGCTTGTGTGCTATTGGTTACTTTGATTGTTGCTTGCACTTGATGATTTGCAATCTGATTTTCTGAATTCACTGCAGAGTAACTTTCAAATTTTAAGGCAACTCTTTCTCCAAAATTGCTGTTGTTATCTTCTTGCATTTGATTAGAAATATTTTCTAAGCTTTGTGAGACCATTTCATCATAATTTATTTTCACCTCCATATTGGAATTCTTATTTATGTTGGAAGGGGATGGAACAAAGCTTGAACTAATTTCATATGAATTGGAAATGAGAGGAAGAGAGCAAATATGTTCAAACCAATCTAGTGATTCTTCTTTTGTAGGTTTATCTTCGACTTTAAATCTTAAACAATTCAAATGAAATCGAATATTAAAATCTCTAACAGACTCATTTTCAAATCTTTGTAGATATTCAATTTCCTCACATACATGTTCATAATCATAACCGTCAAATTTACAAATGAAAATTGTAACAAATTGATCACAGCTGTGAATTGAGGCAACTAGAAGAGTTCACCAATTTCTGGCTTTTGCCGCGAATGTGAGAGTAAAAATTATGCATAAAATGCCTTCATCAATTCCTTGAAAATCATAATTTGAAACATTTTGAATAAATTGAAAGACATGATTAAAAGCAGAAGAATTTCTCTTACCATTAAACTTTACCTGAGACAAAAGTCTTACCACTTCGGGTGGAGTATTTGAAGATGCACGTCCATGGATATAACTGCAAATTGGTAGTTTAAGAGGAGCCATCGTGATTTAAATAAAATGTTAAAATTGAAAAGACTCTAATAGACAAGATGTTTCAGGCCCCCCTAGCGCTAAAATGTTGAAGCCTCGAAAATCGTTGTTACAACATGGGGGATGACCACCCGGTTCAGACCTTAAAGCAGCTCCTTTTCCATTTGGAATGGTGGTTCCGAATGGTTCAACTAACAGTTACCTTCTTTCAATCTCCAATGACTTTAAAATATGACTTTCATTCACCAATAGAGAAGAGACACTAGATCAACCCTCTTGTTGATCAGGGAAGAAAGTGATTCTTACGCTGATTTGGGGCTTAGCCAATCCACTACTAAAGTTTGTCTCTTTGGGAAGAGGACTTAAAAGAATGTAGAAATTAATCTAAATGCAAACTTATTCTAAGATGCAAGCAAAAGGAACTATCTTAATCCTATCTCAATTAGGCAGATATAGATCTAACCCAACTAAGAGCAAGATATTTAAAGTATTGTGATTTGAATATGTCTTTTTTTATAATGAATATCAAGTTAATGAAGTAGTTCAATTAACTGACATTATGGATACCAAAACACATCCTGTTGAGGCCTCTTAACTGAAATAATTAATCAACAACACTCAGGAAAAAGTTTGCAGAATGATTTTGATCATTTGATCAATAACTTGAATTATTAAACAATAATATGTGGAAGAAGTTCACAACATATCACTACTTATTAAACCAGTATTAAAAGACAAATTTATTAGTAAATAGTTACTCAGAAATCAATGTTTGGCCCATAGGAGCATAGATAAATAATAACATAAAATAGAGACAAATTACCGATACCAACAAAAGTGCACAAATATGTAAGTAAATTGACAGAGTTTTGTTATCATAAAATGAAACCAACATTTAAAACAACAGTATTCGAAATACCAATTTATTGAATCCATTTCTCCAGCTTCGGTCTCTAATAGTCATTTACAATGCCTGAGCTTCTACTTTCAAAACCAGAGCTACAATAGTGCAAACTCTGTTTATTATACATAACTCAGAATGTAAAAGAAAAACCTCCATAATCTCCAGATTTGAGATTCCACTCCTCCCACCTACAACTCTAAATCCTTATTACAAAAGTTCTTTTAGAATTCAAGAATTGCAAAGGAGAGAAACCCTTATTACATTCTACAATCTGATATTTATAATATTTTCAAAGGTATTTTTTGAGAGAAAAGTTTGTTGAAGAAAAATCTGTCCAATCCAATTTTATTTGCTCAAAATTCCAATCTTTAATTGCTAGAGCATTCTCATTGATTGAGGTATTTTTCTCCATATCCTTTCTACTGTTTTCCTCCAAAAAGAAATCAAAATAAATTAAGATGCAACAATAAAATCGAAATCCCATTTCTGGCATTAAAACAAATCCAATCAAATGCAATTAATTAATTTGAAAATGAAATCTGAGCTTTCTTTGATGCATATGATGATTTTCATTGGTCAAGGATATTATTGACGAATGAATCTGCATTTAGAAGAGGCTTGGGCAAATAAAAATAAAGAAAATAAAACTCAGAAAATTGCTTTTGTTTTAAAAATACGGAGCTTGATCTTCTGTCTGATTTTTGACCCAATAAATGACCAAATCTGTTAGTGAAACCTCCTCAGAAATGTTTTCCTTAATTGTATCTTTCTAATGAGACATCCTGGGCTTCATTTGGCCAAGTAAAACTCAATCTATGAGCCTCGAAAGTTGATGAGCCAAAATTGCCAGAATTCTGGAAATTCTATTTCCTAAGCAAAAAATCAGAATTTATTAATTAAATTCTAGTTCTAAATTAGATTTTGATTATTCAATAATTAACTCTAAATTAATTAATAACTAACTAATAATTAATTGTAATTAATGTTCATTTAATTAAATTAAAATTAAGTTTATTAATGTTAATATGATATTAATATAAATTATTTACAGATTAATTATTAAAAAAAACTAATTAAAAATATATTCTCATATTATATTTATATTATAATTTAAATTATATCAAATTATAATTTTAATATAATAATATATAATGTAAATATAATATTTTAACAAACCATTAGAATCAATCTATTATATAAACAAACCATTAAAATCAATCCTAAGTTCATACCATACAAACCATTAGAATCAATTCTAAGTTCATATTTATTCTTCCACGTGAGTTTATGATGGAGGAGGGAAGTGAGTGGAGGGTGAGGTGAGCATGAGGTAGGATGAGGTGAGGTGGACGGTGTTGTGACTTAAATTCCAAAACATACGTGAGGGGAAAGACTTTGGTCTTATTTGGTAATGAGCTTACATCGCATCGCATGAAGGGACTCCGTCAGGGTTTTGAAAACTTGATTCTTTATGAATTTGCGAAGTGCGATTTTGCGATGGACGCGATCGTGTATATATATATTATATATATAATATATTTTTTTTTTTTTTTTTTCATTTTATATATTGTTTAATTTTGGTTTTATTTTAATGAAGATTAGTTTAGTTATAAAATTATCTAAAGCGTATTTTGCTTATCGAAACTACGACCACTTTGATAAAAATAAAAATAAAACTACAACCATTTTGACATTCTGGGTTTTCGAGATTAGTAATCTATTTGAAAATTGGAGTAAATTACTGAAATCCCAATGCTTCATGATTTGGTTGTATAAGTAAAAAATGAAAAGTGTTAGTGATAACTAACTAGGGGTTAATATTTAAAATAAATGCATTATTCAACTAATTTAATTACAAAAATGGAATATTGTACATTTTATGCATTTTTAACCTAGGCGACATAAATGATTAGACTTCAAAGGAGTGCCATTTACAAACCAGTTGACCAAATGAGGTAAAACAAGCATCAATGGAAAGCTTATAAAAAATCGATTTTTACAAAGCAATCAAAACAAGAATCTAAAGAAAATGAAAAATTAATAAAATCGTAGGATAATTAACTTAATAAAAATCCTAAAAGGCGTTTAGCCAAAATTTTTATAGAAAGGGTCCCCATTATTTGAAGTGAACAAGTCAAAAATGGGGGGGTTGTGTTTTACCACAACAGTGTCATAGATAGGGTCCTTGTCAAAACGATGACTAGTGATCCCCCACTTCCCTTCTTCGATATGGAAGTAATCACCAATGTCAACGTCCAATGGGTTAATGGGAATACCTTTCTCAAGGTCCTTGATATGCACAATGACAGAGATTACATCCTTAAAAAATATGGGGTTATCTTCAACTCTAATTCCAAGGAACCCTCTTTACCAAAATCCCTATTACACTCCCATTTAACATCTCCCTTAATGCTTTCATCAATGACCTCATCTTGTTGATCTAGAAATGGATCCTCTTGTTCCTCATGATCCTGCTCATATTCAATGAAGGCTTCCTCTACAACATCAATATCTAATGTTTGGTAAGCCTGGTCCTTAGTTCGAGAATGCTCCAGAAAGTTATCAAGGAGTGCTTCAATTGATGAAATACTCCTAGGATTGCAATTATATAACCATGAATCATGACATTGGTGCTTGAATCACGATGGTCGTTACACCAAAACCAATAGGTGTTAGTAAATGGACACATTGTCAGAATTCTGGTTAAGCACATATCGTGAAACACATGGGGAGCATTGGTTTATCTCTGACACTTGGAGGGACCTTATGAACAACATTGTGAGAACATATTAATGAATCATCTTCGCTTTTGACATATATGTAGCAAATCTTTCCACATGATCAATTGCAAAAGATGGATCACCTTCAGACCTAGGCACCCTAGGTATCATGTTGAAGGTAATGTGATTCAGGTTCCCAGGAATGGTAGCGATTTCCAAAACAAGGAATTTCGTTAATGTAAGACATTCTATTAGGTTACACATATCAATCATGCAAGAGTCACCAGGGTGAATTCAAAATGCCTTGAGAGATGCATGCTTCACCCTACAAGCATTGATTTTGAGGCTTAATGAAGAATAAGGGCTTGGTGATTCCAATTGAGTTGTCAAATAATGATTCATATTGTCATATGGGAAAAAGACATATGTCTGATGTCCTTGGCAACAATACCAAAAATGTTACCATACAATCTAGCAGACCCTAAGGAGGGAAAACCTATAGGACTAGAAGCTAAACTAAGTGACAACAATATGACAATGGCCCACTGTCACCATAGTCAATGTACCCTACTCTTTACGGATTTTATTGATGGGAGGAGTACCAATATGAGTTTGATCACCTAGAGTAGATATACTAGGTATAGGGCACAAAGTGATCAATCTAGAGCTCATTCAAAAAAGAGACTCAATAAAGGTACAAGGTTTCAAATAAGAAAATCGCTCTCTAAGAAAAGCCCTAGTAAAGAAGGCACAAGACCTAGGGTTTTGAGGTTTTCTGATTGTAATAGGTATTCATAATGTCAAGGCCTGAGAGAAAAGGCTTCTTGTGTTTTACTTCAACAAGTACTAAGCTCATATGTCCTTCAAGTAAGTCATCAAGTTGAAGGAGAAGAACCTAGGGTTTCTCTCTTGGAGTATAACCTAAGGAAATAATTTTTATGGATTAAAATTGAGTGGATACCCACCTAAATTGGAGCATAGATAACCTAGACCCTAAGCTTGATGTTTATGATCGTGAATTCCAAAAAATTCTCCTCCCTTGAATTTCACTACAAGCACTAGATTTTTTTCCCTAGCCTTAAAGGACCAAGTTGTAAGAGGAAAAATTATGGAGAAAGAGGAAGTTTGACCACCAAGGACTTGGACTGTTGCCTTGTCCTTTGGGCATATGGAGTATTAGGATGTTTAATATGAGATAAAACATCCCTAAGGAGGCTCAAAATTGATGCCCTAGATGCCAATTTTGAACATTTACCTACTTCAAGAAATAATGGAGTTTCATGGATAATTCAAATATATTCATCCACTAGGAACATTCATTACATGTCATACCTTGGATAACATATGCAATACTCTACTAGAAAGCTTTCCAAAATCAATCTTCAACAATTAGGGCACAAATTTAGCATATTATAGAGTAGCAATTCCATACATTAATAAATTCAAGAGAAAGATTTCATCTACATTGGGCACTGACAACAAGCCATGTAATATATCCATCCGTTACTTGAGAACAAAACTCCAAAGAAGAGATGTTAATCATCTCCATACATCAAAATGCATCCAAAGAGTTTCCAATAGCCAAAGAAACAAGTGTAAGTTCTTTACAAGAAAAATAATCCAAGTGTGATGATGATCCAATACAAATGAACTTATGTTCTATTAATATGAGTCCTACTAGGTCAATTTTAGCCTATAAAGCCATAAACATTACAAAAATGGGCAAGATGCATCCCTTGGGCATAAGACAACAAAGTATTTCTCATTTTTTGTTTATCATAGTCCATCAAAAGTATGCAATATGGGTACTCTTTGTATGAGGAATTAAATTCAGCATCCAATGGGTGCTCCCACTCGAAATTTGAGTAAAATTATGGGGAGATAAGTTGAAAATACGAGTTGAAAAAGTAGTTTTTTTTTTCCCTACAAAATTTGATGAGGTAATCCAATCTTATTTTATTATTTCCACTATTATTTAATAATATTCCTTAGGAGGCCCATTTTAGACCTCAAAATTTATCTAATGCCTTTTGGGTTGGATTTGTCACCTTCCAACATATGCTCTCAACAAATGGGTGAGGGGACAAATCAATGATGCAGAGAGCGGAGATAAAATGACACAATATGTTGGCTACATCAGTGGTTGTTAGGGGGTCTTGGTTGTCTACTGAAGAGATATCTAGGAGAAAAATCTCCTATGTTGTCAGCCACTTTTGGTTAGTAACATCTAGTTCCAACTACGACATGAGCTCTCTACATAGTGCATGACCAATGTACTCGAACCTGGAAGTCATTAGAACACCAACAATCTTCTGGGACTGCAAACTTGTATCCTTCACATCTCTAACAATGTTGGAAGGATGTGCATTGGGAGTACTTTTAGCACCCATGTTTTCATCAAATAATAAACCATACAAAAAAAGAAAATATATTCTAAGATGCAAGTCTAGCCTAACATAAAAGAATGATATGATGATAGTAGCTATGCAAAATCAATATGCAATGCATCCTACCCTAACATGCATGCTACATTATGAAAGTGTTAGATATAGTCATATATCTAATGAAACCAACATATAAATAGATTAATATAATGCCATTTTCTCCTATGGTTAGAAAAGGCATGGGGGAAGGGAACACTGCAATCATTCATGTAAGATCTATATTTATGGTCTCGAAGGTGGGAGGTGGAAAAACAAGAGGATGACCATGAATTATGAAAAAGGGAAAAAGGAGAACACAAGTTGGGACCATACCATTTGATCATTCCCTCAACCTTGAATATGGAAAATTCAACAACTAAGCTTAGGCACTTCTCAAAAGTATCATTAGTGGTGCAGTTCTTCATGTAGTCCTTAGGAACATGATGAGAGGGATGAAGGGATGGCTGACATGAAGGATCGCAACAAATAGGTCGCTTCTCCTCATAATCATATTTAGAAGGGGGAAATGACCTAAGCTCATCATCATTAATGACCGTGCATTGAGAAATGATATGAGGGTCCATGGATGGCTTGAATACACATACAGGATCATTAGGAAGGTCGGGAAAGACAAGGTTTCTATTAATGTCATCATCAGTATCATATATAGGGTCCTTGTCAAAATGATGGCCAGTGACTTTCCACTTCCCTTATTTAATATGAAAGTAATCACCAATGTCGACGTCCAAGGGGTTAATGGGATTACCTTTCTCAAGGTCCTTGATATACACACTGTCAAAGATTACATCCTTGAAAAAGATGGGGTTATTTTCAACTCCACTTTCCAAGGAACCCTCTTTATCAAAATCCTTATTACGCTACCATTCAAGATCTCCCTTAATGTCTTCATTAATGATCTCATCTTGGTGACCTAGAAAGGGATTCTCTTCTTCTTCATGATCCTCCTCATATTCGATGAAGGCTTCCTCTTTAAAATCAATATCTAATGTTTGGAAAGCCTGGTCCTTAGTTCGAGAATGCTCTAGAAAGTTATCACAGAGTGCTTCAATTGGTGAAATACTCCTATGCTTGCAATTATATAACCATGAATCATGACCTTCAATAGTTTCTTGCGATAATCCAAAACTCTAGACCCGAACACAGACTCCCTCCACACCAAGTCAACCCTCAATCCTTCTTGCAGATGAAAACCTTTCACAAGCAACTTCAAACCACTGACTGACATCAACAACAACTTTGACCCAGCAGCTTCGATCCAGCAGCAGTAGCAGTAGCAGCTTCGACCAGACTTGGAGAAATTTGATCTCCCTTGATACACCTCAAAACTAAGTGAAATTTTTCCCAAAATTTCGATCTTAAGGTCTTCTATCCTTCTCCAGAAACTCACACTCCTTTCTAGCCCTTTCTCAACTTCACACTTTTCCATATTCCATCTTCAGAAATCAAACTATATGAGAGAGAATGAGATACTCCAAATGAATTTGAACTGCGTTGTATTTATAGCCTTATAGGGAGGTCGAATTACTTGTCTTGAGGCCAACTTGATCTTCTTGAGGCTGACTTGGTGTGGAGGAGACTAAATTCATTTTTTAATCAAAAAAATCTTTTTACATGATTCGAAAGCCCAAGAAGTGTCTCTTTTAATGTACAATGACTCTAATGACTCATAATAAATCCTAGAAGTCCTCAATTGGGACTTTGACCTAAAAAATGATGACCTAAGCATGAAACCCATGCTTTAATAAGTCATAATAATAATAATATTTTCTTCATTCTTTTGATAAGTACATCTCCAATACATTTATGAAGACCGAACATAGTTACAAATTTCAACACTCCCTCTTAACTAGAAAGGTATTGATTAGTACAAGTACAAGGAAGATCTCAAAACACATGAACCATGAATAATTTTAGGCACAACAATACCATGGCCTAGATTCCTAACCAGGGAAATCTATCGAAGGTCCTCCAACAGTTTAGGCACCAACTAGATTCCTAACCAGTGCAATCTATCCAGGTGAGACTAAGATGGACTAAAGATTTTAGCCTCTCTAGGCACCATAATGCTTACTTACTAACCATCAACCCAGGGATCTAGGTGCGTGTCTGAGGTCATAGCTCCATGATCAATGCCACCCTCCTTACTTCAGGAACTAGGCATCAACACAAAGTGCTAACCAAATACCCTCCTAGGCAATGTCTCACTCACAAAGCCTCAACTTCCCAATTATTCCAAGCGGTAATAAATCTTCCCCTATCAAACAGATCGACAACACATATCTCTCGATCAAACTTATCAACAATGCTAAGCATGTAAAAACATGTTATCTAACCTTCGACATATTTACTAGTACAAACACAACCCCAATCACAAACAAACTTTCAAATGTACATAAATAGATACAAACCTCTGGGGTCTTCCAGACAACTTGATGTTGCTTCTCAACTTTTTATAGTAGGACTTAGAGCTTTCCCAATGAATCTTGACATGAGATTCATCGACCATACAACTTCATTCCTACTTCTCATGTAACAACATATTCTACAAATAGATCTGGCTTCTTCTTATATTAGTAGCCCTTCAACATACATTCTCCAATTTCAAGGCGTCCATCATGACTATGATATGACCTCCCTCTCAACTAGGGATATTCCTTTCATCCAAGCTCCCTCTTAATCTAGGGAGATTTCATCCAGGCTCCCTCTTAATCTAGGGAGATTTCATCCAGGCTCCCTCTTAACTTAGGGAGTTCTACTTATTTTCTACGACATGAGAGAATCTTTCATGGTTTTCATCCTTCTTATCAGAGTTATCATGACCATCATCATTCACATCATGTTTATCATATCGACTTATTTTACGAACATCTTCACTATCTTGAAGATTATGTACCTACACAACTTAGATATCAAGTACAACCAAATCTATAAAAGCATGAAGTTAACCATATCAAAATCATGGAAGCATTCAACTTTACACATCAAAATACTCAAACTTAATTACACACAAGGGACATATACACTCCAACTTCTTACTAGGGCTTTTGTCATAAACCCTAGACTACTTCATCAAGACTTTGAGAATTTCATAACAAATTTCATTACATCTAGGGTTTCAATGTTTCTTCCAGAGGCATGACATACCCTACTACATCATATTGCAAACCTTAGAAACAATTCAAGCAAATATAGATCTGCAATGTATCTAAGAACTTTCATAATTCATATGTTAGACTTCTTACTAGGATTTCATACAAACCCTAGATTTCATACATGAGATTCAACAATAAAAACCAATCACATCTCAATACACAACATAACTAGCTTCCACTAAGGTTTGATGTAAACCCTAGATTTTACTAATTCTCAACAAGCATCCATCATAACTAGAATTCATATTTCAACAATCTTACACAAATCTCAAATGATCACATTGTCATCATATATTAGAGATTTGGACTTTGATGCAGGAACATGAGGCTTGAAGACAAAAGACTTCAAATTTTATTCCAAAAATACAAAAAAAGTTTACAAGCAAAGGAGTGGGATCCTTTAGCTGTCACTTTACAAAGCTTTCTAGATAGGATTTGAGCAAGAATTCAGGGATTTGAATTATCTTGTAATTGATTCAAGTATTTAGGCTTAGTTGAGATTCTTGAGGAGAATATCATGCAGATTAGATATTTATATAGGATTAGGCAGATTCGATCCATTGATTCAGGATCTGATTGTTGTATGTATAGGTATTTATGTAAATTTTGAATTAGTAAAATGATATTTTGGCTGAGGAAGATTGGAATGTAAAATTTGGAATCTCTCTGTATCTCTATGAATATTGTGCATGAATGATCAAATCCCGGAGGTTTTAATTTCCTTCGAAATATTTCTGAGTTTGATTGAATTCCAGTGTGGGCCTTTAGAATTAGATTTTGTATAATCTTGTGTTGTCGCATCTAAATCTTCACTCATGCTGCATTAAAATAACTTGGATACATTTCAAGATCACAGAAAATAATTTAGAGACAGACTAAACTTGGCAGAAGTGCTAAGTTTTGGCAGAATGACGAAACCTAACAAATTCGTGAGAAACTTAGAAGAAGAGCAGAAACCATTGGATCGACCATATCGATGGAAGAGGAATGGCAAAGATTAAAACCACGTACAGAATAAAAGAGCGGTCTTCGTAGGTGTAAGCAGTATCTCGCAAGGTCTGAAAGTGGTAAATGGTATTTTGCAAATTCACGCGATTAACTTGAGGGTTTGACACATAACACGGGAAAACCACTTTTCTCGCGTGCTCTCGACTTGTTATGCATCATGCAAGAATTCACACGAGATTATGCGATAGTCGTTAGATCAAGTAGGATTGATTGAAAGTGGACATCGACCAAGCTAGTTGGCGAGTGGGTGACGTGATAGCTGTTCGATTAGACAGGTCAGATCTGACGGTTATCACGTCGGAGGATGCAAGAGATTTAATTTAATTTTTGGATGCGATAAGGTTATGAACTACGGTTTTAAATTACTTTTGGTTCCGTGGAAAGTTTGAAGTTTTGCCATATACCGGGTAAATTAAATAGTTCTGCTATTTTAGCAGAATAGCTAAATTTGGAGGTTGATGACTAATACTCCAAAGGAAACCTGAGAAGAAGTTCCACCCGAACTTGAAGGAATAGTTTCTCGTTTTGAACAATTATCCTTAACACTTGCAACCAACCCACCATTAGTGGTATCAGAGCAACCTATTGACACTGAGCAGGATCTCAAAGATCAGAAAAAGAAATCTAACATGGCTTTCAAAGTTGGAGGAAGACGTGGTGGTGGTCAAAGAAGAGGAAGACCAGTTGCAAATGTTGAAGCGTTGGAAGCTATGCAATAGATACAAGCTATATTAGTAGTGGAAATGGAAAATGGATTAATGACATGGATAAATTGTTTGATTATGAAGAAATGGAAGAAGGAAAGAGAGTGAAATTTGCTGTCACAAAATTGAAAGGACATACAACACTTTGGTGGGATGGAGCGCAGGCAGAAAGAAGGAGACTTGGAAAGCAGCCAATTAAAAATTGGAACAGGATGGTGGAAAAGTTGAGAGGTAAGTTTTTTCCAAGTGATTATCAACTTTCATTATTTAGACAGATGTAAAACCTTAGATAGAGGTCTTTGACAGTGAAAGAATACACAGAGGAATTTTACAAAGTGAGCATAAGAGCTGGACAAATTCAAGATACAGACGAGAAGGTTGTAAGATATATAAATGGTCTCAGAATGGAGATCCAAGATGAGATAAGTGTGTTGTTTCCTAAAACAGTAGAAGAAGCTTATCAAATGGTATTGAAAGTTGAAGAAAAACTCATGAGGAAGCAATCTGTCAGAAGTAGAGGTGCTTTCTAAGGAAGAGAAGTCAAGGTGGTAGAGGAAGATCTACAACACCTAGAGATGGAGCTAGCAGCAACTCGAATCAACATACACCCATAGAAGGTGATGCAAGTGGCAGAAAGATTTTTTCCAGAGGAAGAGGAGGCAGAGGCATAGGAAGAGAAATAAGATGTTACAGATGTAACAAGATGGGACACAGAGCCTATGAGTGCCCATAAAACATAGGACAAATCAGAGAAATGTAATTGTTTCTCAGATTGAAGAGGGAGTAGCAAAGGTTCCAGAAGAAGAAAATGTACTAGAAAAGGGAAATATTTGGTAGTTAACAAAGTTTTGTTAAAGCCAACAAAGGAAGTCGTTGAACTAGCACAAAGAAAGACTTTGTTCAAGACTGTGTGCAAGGTTCAAGGAAAATGATATCAAATGGTAATTGATAGTGGCAGCACCGATAATTTGGTCTCTACGGAAGTGGTGGAAAAGTTGAAATTAAAGAAAAAGAAACATCCAACACCTTACAAGGTGTCATGGCTTCAAAAAGGACATCAGTTGTTAGTGAATGAACAATGTGAAGTGGAGTTGCAGTTGGGCAGATACAAAGACAAAATTCTATGTGACGTGATGCCTATGGATGTGTGTCACATATTGCTAGGAAAACCTTGGCAGCATGACAAAGGAGCTATGCATGATGGGAAAAAGAACACATACAAATTTGGTAAAGATGGTATTAATCATACATTGCTACCAATGGAAGAAGAGGATGCATCAAGAAAATCTGATCCAAAGATTCTATTGTTGAGTGGAAAAGAATACTTGCAGCATATTGAAGAGAATGAGGTAAATTTTGCATTGTTTTACAAACCCAAGGTAATAATTACTTCCGCTAAAATTTATGATTTGCCAATTGAAATTCAAGAGATGCTTGGAAATTATTGTGATACCATTGTAGATGATTTGCCTAATGAGTTACCACCCATTAGAAAAATCAGTCATCATATAGATTTGAGTCCAGGGGAAAATCTGCCAAATAAAGCAGCTTACAGGATGACTCCCACAGAAAATGAAGAAATCAGAAAACAAGTTCAGGAATTGTTAGATAAAGGACTGATTAGAGAGAGTTTGAGTCCTTGAGTAGTGCCAACAATGTTGAGTCCAAATAAAGATGGAGGTTGGAGAACGTGCACTGATTAAAGAGTAATCAACAAAATAACAATCAGGTACAAATTTCCTTAACCTAGAATTGAAGATTTGAAGGATTGTTTAAGTGGAGCAAGATATTTTACAAAGTTGGATTTAAAAAGTGGTTATTATCAAATAAGGATTAGAGAAGGAGATGAATGGAAAACTGCTTTTAAAACAAATGAAGGACTGTATGAATGGATGGTGATGCCTTTTGGGTTATCAAATGCTCCTAGTACATTTATGAGGCTTATGAATGAAGTGCTGAAAGAATTTATTGGTAAATTTGTAATAGTATATCTGAATAATATATTAGTTTATAGCAGATCTAAAGAGGAACATATGAGACATCTAAATTATGTATTATAGAACCTGCAACAAGAAAAGTTACTGCTAAATTTAAAGAAATGTTCATTCATGAAGGAAGAGTTGGTATATTTGGGCTTTGTTGTTTCTGCTGATGGATTAAAATGGATCCAGAGAAGATAAAGGCAATCATAGAGTGGCCTTCACCGAAAAGTGTTTTTGAGGTAAGAAGTTTTCATGGTCTTGCTAGTTTTTATAGAAAATTCATAAGGAATTTTAGTAAGATCAATGCTTCTATTATCGACACTATAAAAAAGGATAAACAACCATTCAAATGGACCGTTGACGTAGAAAATAACTTCCAGTTGTTCAAAAGGAAGATCATTGAAAAACCTATTTTAATTTTGTCTGATTTTAATAAACCTTTTCAAGTAAAATGTGATGCTAGTGGAGAAGCTATTGGCACCGTTTTAAGTCAGGAAGATAGACCTGTAGCTTATTTCAGTGAAAAATTGAATGAATCAAAGAAGAAATATTCTTCTTATGATAGGAATTTTATGCAGTTATGTAGTCATTGAAAAAGTGGAGACATTACTTGATGTTTAAGGAGTTTATACTTTATTCAGACAATCATACATTACAATACATTATGCAACAACCAAAGCTTAGTCAGAAACATGCAAAATGGGTGGAATATCTTCAAGGTTTTAATTTTGTATTAAAACACATAAATGGCCAATCAAACAAGGTAGGAGATGCCTTAAGTAGGAAAAACATTTTAGTTCAAGAAAGTCAAATTCAAGTGTTGGGTTTAGATTTTCTTAAATATTTATATGAGAAAGATTTATATTTTAAAGAGCTATTTGAAGCTTGTAAAAATCTTGTTTTGCTAGACAAAAGTAAGTGGCTGGATTTTTTCTTGCAAGAAGGATTGTTGTTTAAAAGAAATCAGTTTTGCATACCAAATTGCTCTATGAGAGAAAATTTAATCAAGGAGAAACATAGTGGTGGACTTGGAGGGCATTTTGCTGCAGACAAGACTTATGAGCAGTTGAATTGGTTTTATTTCTAGCTGAAGATGAGATCTGAAGTGGAGAAGTATGTAAAAAATTGTAAAGTCTGTCAGTATGCGAAAGGAAGGAGCCAAAACACAAGTTTGTATGTTCCATTACCTATTCCAGATAGACCTTGGGATATGGCAAGTATGGATTTTGTTTTGGGTTTACCAAAAACTCAGAAAGGAAATGATTCAATTTATGTTGGGGTTGATATATTTTCTAAAATGGCACATTTTATTACATGTTCTAAAACCAGTGATGCTACTCACATTGCTAATCTGTCTTTTAAGGAGATTGTAAGGTTGCATGGGTTATCTAAGAGCATTGTTTCAGACAGAGACACCAGATTTGTTGGTCATTTCTAGAGGACATTGTGGAAGAAACTTGGTACGAAAGTGAGTTTCAATTCAGCTTATCATCCTCAAACTGATAGACAAACTGAAGTTGTAAATAGAAGTTGTTTTAATCTTCTGAGAAGTCTTGCAAGTGAACATCCAAAACAATGGGATCAAATTTTGGCATAGGCTGAATATGCTTAAAATGGTTCTCCTAAGATGAGTACAGGGTAGAGTCCGTTCCATATAGTTTATGGAATGCACCCAAGAGGAGTGTCTGAATTAAGAGATTTGGGAAAAGATGAAATGAGAAGTGCTAAAGGAGAAGATTTTGCTTCAGAGATTCAAGCAATACATGAACAGGTAAAACAACAGTTACAGGATAGTAACATAAAGTACAAGAGCAGAGCAGATTTGAAGAAGAGAGAAGTTAATTTTGAGGTTGGAACTTTAGTTTTAGCACACCTGAGGAAGGAAAGATTTCCAAAAAGGGAGTATAACAAGTTATAATTTAAGAAAATTGGACCATGCAGAGCCTTGAGGAATTTTTCTACAAATGCATATGAAATTGAATTACCCCTTGACATTGGAATATTTCCAATTTTCAATGTTGCTGATTTGTACATGTATGAAAACAGAAATGCAGATGATACAATAGAAGATAAAGAAGAACAAGAGGTTGATTGGGTAAAACAGTTACCTATAGCAAAGGCATTGCAACTAAAATATTTTAGATAAGAGATTGTTTAAAAAGACAAGAGAACAGGGGTATTTTCAGTATTTGATCTAGTGGAAGGATCAACCAATTGTTGATGCTACCTAGATGACAGATGCCATGCTACAGAAGTTTGGCAGTTCCGTAGAAGAGCTCATGGACAGGAGCCCATGAAGAATTTTTTCCTTAGGAGTATGATGCAGGAGCATGAGGCTTGAAGACAAAAGACTTCAAATTTTATTCCAAAAATACAAAAAAAGTTTACAAGCAAAGGAGTGGGATCCTTTAGCTGTCACTTTACAAAGCTTTCTAGATAGGATTTGAGTTAAAATTCAGGGATTTGAACTATCTTGTAATTAATTCAAGTATTTAGGCTTAGTTGAGATTCTTGAGGAGAATATCATGCAGATTAGATATTATCTAGGATTAGGCAGATTCGATCCATTGATTCAGGATCCGATTGTTGTATGTACAGGTATTTATGTAAGTTTTGAATTAGTAGAATGAGATTTTGGCTGAGGAAGATTGGAATGTAAAATTTGGAATCTCTCTGTATCTCTGTGAATATTATGCATGAATGGTCAAATACCAGAGGTTTTAATTTCCTTCTAAATATTTCCGGGTTTGGTTGAATTCCAGTGTGGGCCTTTAGAATTAGATTTTGTATAATCTTGTGTTGTCGCATCTAAATCTTCACTCGCTATGCATTGAAATAACCTGGATATGTTTCACTATCACAAAAAATAATTTAGAGATAGGCTAAACTTGGTGGAAGTCCTAAGTTTTGGCAGAACGAGGAAACCTAACAAATTCGTGAGAAACCCAAAAGAAGAGAGGAAACCGTCGGATCAGCTAGATCGACGGATAATATCGACGAAGGAATGGCAGAGATTAAAACCATGTGCATAATAAAAGAGTGGTCTTCGAGGGAGTAAGCAGTATCTCGCGTAGTATCAAAGTGCTAAATGGTATTTTTCAAATTCATGCGATTAACCTGAGGGGTTGACATGTAGCACGGGAAAACCACTTTTCTCGTTGGCTCTCGACTTGTTATGCATCGTGCAAGAATTCACGCGTGATTACACGATAGCCGTTGGATCAAGCTAGATTGATCGACAGTAGAGATCGACCAAGCTAGTTGGCGAGCAAGTGATGCGATAGTCGTTCAATTAGACGAGTTAGATCTGATGGTGATCGCGTTGGAGGATGCACGAGATTTAATTTAATTTTCATATGTGATAAGGTTATGAATTGTGGTTTTAAATTACTTTTGGTTCCATGGAATATTTGAAGTTTTGCCATAAACCGGGTAAATTAAATAATTCTGCTATTTTAGTAGAATAGCTAAATTTTGAGGTTGATGACTGATACTCGAAAGGAAACCCGAGAAGAAGTTCCACCCGAACTTGAAGGAATAGTTTCTCGTTTTGAACAATCATCCTTAACACATGCAACCAGCCCATTGGACTTCTACTAAGGTTTAGTTAAAAAACCCTAGAGTTCACAGAATCTATCATCTTAGAAAATCAAACTTTGACTAGGGCCTAGTTCAAAACCCTAAGACTCATGACCATCAACAATTAGATCAAATCATCTATCTAGGATTCCATCATCAAGTACATACATCTCATAGCATGTGTTAGTCAAACCCAAATAAACAAATATAAAAAAGATTAGACATATAACAAACTTGATTAGACTAGGGTTTGATTGGACAAACGCACACATGCCAAGGATTTCATTTCAAGGACATTATAAGGGTCTTGCTTATACATCCTACCAAACCCTAAGGATCTAGGGTTCAAAACATGGCAAACACTAAATTACTAATACTTCAAAGGTTCGAGATTTTTAGACACTACCATTCAACCCTCACAAGTTAGGGTCTCCATAACCATACCAAAACCCAAAACATGAATTCATCAGAACATCATACATTTTCTTTCAACCCCTAAGTAGGTTAGGATTTCAGACATAATCATCAACATACCCTTAAGTCAGGGTTTTTCACAATGAACCTTTCTAGGGTTCCATAAGAGTAATCAAAGATATGAGGGTAGATTTATCTAATGATGAATCACCCAATCAAGAATCTTTAAGATTCCAGAAAGCTAGACAAAAAGATGTTAGTAATAATTTACGAAGAATGAAATGGAGAGAGAAAAAATTATAATTCAAAACATACCTCTTGTTTCTTAACAAACCTTGTAATTCCAATGCTTTGTTTTTGTGAGGTCTTCTTCCTTGAGTCTTCAACAGGTTTTCGTAAACAAGGAAAATAAGAGTGGAAATGTGATTAGTATTTAATGCAAACAAAACTAGATAAGTAACGAAAACTAAAAATGAAAATGGTAATAGGATACTTATCTTTTGAGGTTGGTGAGGGCTCCCTTCAGGCTTGAGGGATACCCATAACCTTAAGAAAAAAAATGTTTTTCAAAAATAGGTTAAACCTAAAAACTAGAAATCAAAGTGAAACAACAAAAGCTTAGATCAAAGGACTTTAGTAGTTCAAGCCCCTTAAATCCAGTTCTTTAGACTTAGTCTTCTTTGGAGATCCTTCTTCAACTACATTGGCTTGATCTCTGCTTCTTTTCTTATTCTTTGAATTGTCGGGACAATCACTTCTATAGTGATCCATCTTGTGGCATTGGTAGAATTCTATTTTGGACACATCAACCTTCTTTATTGGCCCTCTTGACTTCTTGGAGTGTCATTTCTTGTGAGAAGTGGAGTATGCATTTGATACCTTCTCTTCTTCATTGTTAGATACTAAAGAATTTCTAATTTCTTCTTGGGTGCAAGCATTCCACAATTATTCAAAGGTAGGAGTTTCTTTCCAACTATTGAGACCTGAAGCAAAAGAACTCCAAGTAGGTGGTAATCCCAATAGTTCAGTGATTACTATCTCCTTATCTGGTACATCTCATCTCTAATCCTTGATATCCTTACAAATAAGGAGGCTATGATATCATCCTCTATCATCCTTGCAGTTCTTAACTCATTCTTCAAGACTGCTATTTGACTGATGTTATTTATAGTGAATAATTTTGTCAATACTTCATACATTTCTTGAGCATGGTATATATTGCAAACGTATGGGACAAAATTGTCCTTAACGCTTTCTACCATTCAAGTCATAGCCAATATCTCAAATTCTATATACTTCACCTCATCTTCATCATTGGATTCTTCAGTAGGTTTCTTCACCTTCCCTCTGACCACATCCAAAACCTTGTTCTTTTCAAGAATGAGGTCAATTCTCTTCTTCTAAGATTTGTAGTTTGATTCTCCTTCCAATTTTTTCTCACTCTTTAATGTGTTAGACATTGTCCTTTAAGATAGTGAGCTTCTCATATAAGAGCTCCTTATATGATCCCTAGATCAGTCCTTTACATCCCTTCTAGTATATATTTAAGACTACCTTTTTCCTCCTTCACCTTGGCTTTGATACCATGTTAGAAAATCATGAAGGCAAAAAGATTTTCTTATATAGATAATTACTTGTGATTCTTTTATCTTTATGTTCTTCTTTTATCTTTTAGTTCGTCAAGCAATTACCAAAACAATAACACAAGGACAACAAATGTAAGCGGACAGCCAGGGAAAAACCCCCATCTAGGGGAAAACCATGTCAACAATCCTTCCTTCAATAATTTCTCGAGATAATCTATGAATATAGACCTAGATAGAAACTCCCTCCAAACCAAGTCAACCCTCAATCCTTCTTGCACAAAAAACATTTCACAAGCAACTTCGACCCACCAACATCAACAACAACTTCAACCTAGTAACATCTTCGACCAAACAACAGTAGCAGTAGCAGCTTTGACCAGACTTGGAGAACTTTGATCTCCCTTGATACACCTCAGAATTGAGTGAGAGTTGTTCCAAAATTTCGATCTTGAGGTCTTTTAACCTTCTCCAAAAACTCGCACTCCTTTCCAGCCCTTTCTTAACTTTTCACTTTTCCAACTTCAAGATTTAGAAATGAACTATATGAGAGAGAATGAGATACTCCAAATGAATTCAAACTGCCTTGTATTTATAGCCTTCTACGGAGGTCGAATTGCTTGTCTTGAGGCTTACTTCATCTTCTTGAGGCCAACGTGGTGTAGAGGAGACTAAATTCATTTTTGACTCAAAAATAATTCTTTTTACATGATTCGAAAGCCCAAGAAGGGTCTCTTTTAATGTGAAATGACTCTAATGACTCAGAATAAATCCTCAAAGTCCTCAAGGGGACTTTGAACTAAAACATGATGAACCAAGCATGAAACCCAAGCTTTAATAAGTCATAATCATAATAATAATAATAATAATAATAATTTTCTTCATTGTTTTGATAAGTACATCTCAAATACATTTATGAAGACCGAACCTAGTTACAAATTTCAACAAAGGTAACCCCTTGAAATGACCAAAACAACCTCATATACATTGTGCGACACTTGACATGCAAAAAGACGACATTTACCTTTTCTTGCAAAGAGACCAAAACACTTAGAGAAAAAACATACAATGGATTTCAATGTTTGTGACAAACAATATACAAGATGAAGGTGGCCTCCAAAATTGATTACATGCCAAAATTTTAGCGACACATTTTAGGGTGTTGTAGCAGCGACAACACTTGGCAACCCACTGGTAGAATTCCAACTTCTCTATCTTGGTTGACTCTTTTGTGAGGGTCTCAATTCTTTAGGGAGTATTGATTCATTGTGTAGATTACTTTGGCTTCCCCACTCACCCCATGAATAAGCATGGCCCCCTTTGTGCCTCCTCGGTTTGAAAACAATCATAAGATTCAACAAATCACAATGTTTCAAGTTGGAAAGGGTAGTGTAGTTTGCGAGATTTAGATTTTTAGAGTATAGTTTTTCATCTTTGGTGTTGTTCCGCTACTAGCAGGCCTGTACAGTACCCCGACGGAGTCACAACAAGAACGAAAACATTGCTCCGTTGCCAGCGAGCTTGGACAGTACCCCAGGGAAGTTTCTTGCCTCACCTCTCTATGCAAAAATACTTTCTCTTCTTTCGTCTTTATTTATATGTTTAAAGAGGATTGTGCATAGGCACTTATTCATTTCATGGGTGGAAGAGGGATGCCAACTTATTGAGAGCAAGAGAGGTTGTTCCTTCAGAGAAGCATATACAAACCTCTGATTTCATTTTGCTTGTTTGGGTTTTTTCCCCTTTTCCTCCTCTACTGATTGGATAAGTGTGAAAAAACCAAATCATAATGAACCAAGTATGAGCATAATGTTTCCAGAATAGACACAGGTATCATGGTTCGACAGAAAAATCTCCTTACGGATGGATTGCATTTTCCGTTAAAACATCATTGACCAAAAGATATAACCAACACAAAGAAGGAGGATCAAGGGTTAGCCAAAATTTGTAGTGTCACGAGAATCTTTTCAACTTAGCCACACAAAAAGAAGCTTTAAAACAAATTCACACCCAATGCTTATTTACAAAAAAAAACAAGAATGAAACCAAACAAACAAACAAATAAGAAACTATGTACATAGGGAAGGGCACAACCCCAGATCATCATTGAAAATATTGTTTTAAGGCTTGCCCATTGATAGGAAGAGAGTCAATCTTCTCATCTAGTGATTGAAGATGATATGTGTGTTGGACAAGCTTTTCGTGTATAGTGAATGGTCCATTCCATAGGGATTGGAACTTAGTGTGTTTGTCTTTGTCCTCATGAGATTTCCTACTTCAAGACTAGGTCACCCACACCAAATTCATTCTCCCTTGCAAAATTCTTGTCAAACTACCTCTTGATACAACTCTCGTGAAGGTCAGGCAATCAAGGGTGAAGTTTGAGCCTTTAGACTACACAATGCGCAATCTAGGCTGGACTGATGGAGCAAATTGCGTTGTTTGGGAGTTCAGTGAGCCAAGATGATGGGTTGAGCATTGATTCAACCTGCTGCATAGTTCTTGAAGGCAAAGGAGGTTGGTTGATTGTGCAATTGTTTGGCTCAGGAGCTTAAGGACTGGGTTTGAGGTTTGAGACTACACAATGCACATTTGAGACCAGACTAGAGGGTTGAATTGCGCATTTTGGAGGCCAAGGTCTTGGCTTGAACACTGAAAATGTGGAATGCACAATCCTTGGAGGTAGGAACTGGGCATTGCACAGTGTCAAGAGGCAGGGTTGCAGCTAGAGGGCTGATACTGCACAATGCATTGTTCAGGAGGGTCGGATGAGGCTAGGTTGTTTAGTTGGAGAGTTTTCAGAACTTGACTAAGTGTGGGATTGATGAAGTTGATGTGAACAATGATAAGACTCAATTGTGATTACACACTTAGAACACTTGACGACACAACAACATAGATCATCTAGGACACATGAACAATATATTTCCCTTAGTGCGACAACTTTGCAATGACTTATGACCAATGCAACACCAAAGATACACTTTGCAACGATTGTGACGACACTTGTGTGACAATGCTTACAACTTTGGAAATGAGTTCAATAGATGTTTACATGGTAAGATCAATTCATTTACACAAAGGTAAACACTTGAAATGGCCAAAACAAGCTCATGTAACATTGTGCGACACTTAACATGTGAAAAGATGACATTTTTCTTTTCTTGCAAAAGGGACCAAAACACTTAGAGAAAACACATACAATGGATTTCAATGTTTGTGACGACAATATACAAGATCAATATGACCTCCAAAATTTGGTGCAAGCCAAAATTTTGGAGGGCATTGTAGTAGCGACAATAGCTCATAAGCATACATGTTGGGATTAGATTGATGGATATTTGATGAGTCATCATTGATCTTATTATTATATGATTTGACTTTGACGAAAGCAAAAGGAATTGTGTTAGAGGGAGTAGTTGTGGCAGAAAGAATTGCTTCTATAATAGAGGGAGCAGTCAGAGATCCATGTTTTAGCATCACAAGAAGTTATTATTTGAGTTCGAGATGATGGATTGTCATTGACAATAACTGATATGTTGGAAAACAATAGCGGTAGATGAAGTAGCTAGGATTGCCACAACATAAGTCGTTTCAGAAAGAGCACCCAATTAGGGGAACCAAAAAGTAGTAAATCAATTTATGGTTGAGCCAAGGCATGTGGCTCAACATATGTTGAAGTACCAACATGGTACAAGTTGATTCAGTACATTCAATTATGAGATATGTCTCAAACAATAAAGTAAAGTTGCAAGGATTCACAAGATTCACATAAGGAAAATAGTGCAAAAGGAAGAAAGAGTTCATCAGGATATTGCTTTAGTTTGGGATGCATGATGATTTCTTGACTGAGCAGGACGTAAACATTTGTTGCACTCAGTTATGCAAAAACCGAGTATATTGCAGCTTGGTTGGTGAGTTGTGAAGCAGTATGGATTGAGAAGTAATTGTATGATTGCCTTGATCAAGTGTAGGTGACAACCATGATGACAAGTCAAAGCACAATGAGAGCTAGTACTGAGAAATGGTCCAAAAGGAAGCAATATGGCTTCAATACTATTCTTCAGTCAAGAAGATTGCTGACAAAGTGTCTACGCAAGGATAAAGTTTGAATACTTTGAGGACAAGCTTAGAATGATTGAGGATGTCTCTCTCAAGAGGGAGTGATAAAATTGCAGCATCCACGACATTCATTCTCCTTAGTTTAGCTTGACAAAGATAAGGGAAAATGGCCCAAAATGATACCATTGAGGAAAAACATTCTCCTTGTATCAACTATATTGACCAGAATAGGGAAAATGGTCTTCCCGTGTCAAGTATATTTACCAGAATTAGGACGAACGGTTTTAGAGGTCCAAGATCACTCAATTGAGTGGGTGTCTTTCAACATTAGACTCAAATTACTCTCCAGACAAGTAGAGTGAGTCCATTTAGCATCATGGCCTATAGTGAAGCCTTTGTATTTGGGACTAAATTATTCAAATGGATTGAGTGTGCCCCTAGGGTTTCACCACGAGTCAAAGAGATTAACCAAGATGATAGTAAACCAAGACTAATAAGTATATCATGAGTCATAGGCGTCAACCATAATCATGTTGAATATTTGATGCTAAATAATGTACCATGTGTCAGGAGCACTGAGCAGGATTATGGTGATGATGCACCATAGGTCAGAGGTACTGAACGAAATTATGGTACCCTTTTGATGTTGATGATTTACCATGTGTCACAGTTGTTGACTAGGATTATGGTAATTGGATAATGGTGATTTTCATGATGAATTGTTGTAACCTTTTCTTAAGAGATTTGTCAGCATGAGAACATCGAGATAGTCATTATGAATACCTCCCTAGCTAAGAGGGAGTGTTGAATTTTGTAGCCATGGTCAGTATTCATAATTAATATTTTAACCCTTGAAATATATAATGAAAATGTAAAACATGTTCCTCATGTAATTTTATTGATTAGCCCTTGAAATATTTAATATTCAACATGTTCATCATGTCAACTTCAAAAAGAGGGAAATTTGAATTTTCAAATGATATTGAATTTGCCCCCAAAACATAAAATCCACCCCTTCAAGAAGTCAAGTTGGCCTACCCATTTGGTCACATCCATTTAACCTCCTAGATAAGTATAAACATAGGCTTCAACCCCCTCCAAAAAGGCAATTCGATCACCATCTGTACATGACAATTCAGAGCATCTGAGGTAAAGAAGAAGGACGAAATATGGGGCTAAATAGAGAGGCAAAATATGAGGAAGACTGAACTCTTTAAGGCAGAAGATAATTATTTAATTAGCAAATTGAATCTCTGAGAAAAATGAGTTCTTTGACAGAGGACCGAATATGAGCACACTTATTTCTTGGGAAAAGGGTCGAACTATGGGAAAACCTATCTCTGGGAAGTTTGACAAGGTTTGACCATAATGATTTTGTTGGTCAGGTTGACTTTGTTTTTGGCTAGAAGATTTAGATGTATCTCTATTGAACTTAATGATATCTCTAAGAAAAAGATTGGTGGGTTTTATCCCCATGTGGGTTTTCTCAGGGTAAATTCGTGTGTCTCTTGTGTGGCTGTCTCTTTGTGATCCTACTGGCTTTTCATTTCTATTGATGAGATGTTTTCTGTAATTGATTTATAATGAATTTTAATGTAAGAAAATATTAAACTAAGAAATCATAAGTAATTATCAGTTTATAAGATCCCTAAAAAATTAAATAGTACCGTGGGTTCGGTTTTGATGAAGATTCTGTGATGTACTGAACAACACTTGCAGCCATTCAATTTTGCAAATAAGAGGGAAGATTGATTATCAAACAACTATGACAATAACAAGTTTGGCCTTCATCCACTCAGAAGCTTCAACAACTATGTTCATGCACCTACAAGTTTCTAGTGACCATCATACAGTCTGGTAACCACTTAGATCTTCCCTATAAATTAGATTCATTAGCAACCTTCATTAGTCATCAACCTCACATAGTCAACAATCAACATTAGTTTCAACACTTTGTCTTGGATCAACGTAGTGGTAAATAATCCTTAAGTTCAAATTCTTTTCATCGACATGCCTAACATCTTCAGCATATAGGTAAAATTGGAGGTGAGGACCAACCTGAATTTTTTTAATTTATTTACAATTTAGGGAATCACAATGAAAGACTACTATAAGCTTGTCTATTTCTCCACAACTTTCATCCTTTATCCCTTGTCATTATTTTTCTATATTATTGTAAAACATTCCCTCAATCCAGTTTGCTTCATTGTGACATATTATTCTGCCAAAGGAATACCATCTCCAACTGGCTTGCTAAGACTTGCAGCCACTTCTCGTGTCTACATTAAAAAACACTTTATATGAGGCACAAACATGGAATTATTGATATGTTGTTAAAGGTTGCAAACAGGGGCAAGAGAACTGTAATGAATAAATGAGTTGTAGGTATGGGTGCTTCTTCTCTGTGGAAGATGATATTAATTATATGATTTTTGATCTTTACATAGTGGAATGGAATCCCTTATGATCTCACAAGTTACAATAATAGATATATGATTACAAGGAGAAATCCCTCAATGGAGCAAACTGAAGGGCAAAGTTTTCTCCATTTAGAAAGAAATTTTCACTTGAGATGTGATATCTTGTGAGTTATGTAGTGGAATTTATTTAAAAAAAATAGTTTGCACTTGTGTGTGTTCTATTGTATTGTTTTTAAAAGGCTATTGAACATGTGTGCTCTTCAACTTGTGAAATAGGAGAATTATTTCCGAAAATATTCTATTTCTGGGGGCCCCACATATGCCAATGTAAGGAGTTTATTTCCTAAAGAGATGTGGAGAATGTGAATTATCACCTAGGAAGCTCAAATCCTACACCTGTGGTAAAACCTAGCAACAAAATTAGAGGAAGAGTTGTATGTATGGTAGTATCAACCTACTCAGAGGTATGTGAGAAGCTCATTACCTATGGGAAACATTTGTGCATAAATGCTTGTCAACAAGGGAAATGTCTTCCATGCTTGGTTTTTTTTAATAAAAAATGTCAATGTGGGTCATCATCTCAAACTGTCCCTTGTGGGACACCTATTACTTCATGCTTATATCCCTGCTCCATTTCTCAGCCAAGTAGCCATCAAGAATGGCCTCCTTGTACTGTTCTCACTGTAAAAGAATGTGTGGAGGAGTCATGGCATTCCTAGTTCCATTAATTAATCCATGCCCTATTACACATTACGTACATCATTTAGAGGGCTTTGTGTGATCTGTGATGATTTTTCAATAGTCCTCTAAACTAATAATTGTTTCTTATGATTTTTCTTAGATTGATCATTTCTTACATTTATTATTCAACATAAAACATTTACACAGAGAACTTCAACAATATATATATATTTTAGAGGATCATAAAGCAACAATCACACAAGAACACAAGATTTTACCTTGGGACAACCCACATGGGGAAAAACCTAATAACCTTTGCTTATAGGATCAAGCCAACAAGAGAGGCATCCAAGCCAAGATTACAAAAAAGTTGACCAACAAGATGACAAGACCAACAAACCACTAAGATGTGAAATCAATCCTCCTCCAAGATTCCTCCATGTCAAACTCAGTCAAGGTCTAAACTAGGCATGCATTAAGAGGCTGAAATTTGACATTCTTTCACCACAAAAGTTCAACCAGATCATAAAAAAGTCACCACATAAAACTTGGCATGTAACTTCCACACGTGCGAACTACAACAGAGAATTCTTCCGCACGTGTGAGTTGCAGCAACGAATTATTCCACATGTGTGAGCCTCTTTCTCTCTTCCTTTGACTCTATCAATTTCTCTTTGACTTCAACCTCTTTTGTTTGCTTGGGAGCAGATGTATTGTCTTATGTGTGAGTCGAAATTGTGTTTCATGGAAGAGGAATGAATGCTTGTATATAGTCATCCATGTTGAGAAATCTAGGGCAACTAGATTAGGGAGATTTCTCTTTACTTTGATAACTGCTTGTGATGTTTTTTTACTTAACTTGATGTACTTGTAATTTAGCTTCTTCTTACTTGATTATTATTGTGTTCTTATCACTAAATAACTACCAAACTATGAAGATAAATAGAACAAGAGGAGAGAAGATATAGGTTGCTAGCCAGGGCCAAAACATCTCCCTTTGAGAGGAAAACCCACAAGAATTATTCTCTTCTTATAGAATCTTCAAATGACGAATTCCAAGACTTAAGACCTAAGACAAAGACCCCTATAAGACCAAGTCAACCTCTCCTTTGATGAGCCTTCTCTTCCACAAAGTAAACCCAAGTCAAACTGCTCGAAACTTCAAATTTCGGTGTCTTCTTCAGAATTTAGTGCACTGCTTTAGGTCCCAATTTTTGACCTCTACTGCAAAAACATGCACATGTGGGAAAAAGATAGTGGATTTTACCTTCTCTTTCCTTCGTTTGAATTTCTTCTTCCTCCTAAGAAATTCAGCTTGCAAAATTGATCTTCTTGACTTTAGATATCGTCTTCTTGTGATGGTTGTAATTTGATCTTTGCTGCAATAGAAAATACCCTAATTCTTTTCGCGCGTGTGAGAGGAAGTAGTCCAAAATAGTCTTGAAAAGATTAGCTTTCTTGTTGCTTATCTCTCCTCTTCTTCGCTCACCTTTTAAATCTCCTTATCCTTGATCGAACTTATTGGATATCCCTTCAAATGAGGTCAATGGATATTTTATATACACTTTTGAATATCCCAAATGAGGCCAACTTGTCTCTACTAGGCCGACTAGTCTTCTTGCAGGCCGACTTCATCTTGGAGGGAGACATTTGACTCTTTTTACTCATGATAAATTCCTTTAACTTGATAAATGATGCCCAATAGGGTATTTTACATATCACAATGAATTTGACTTCTTTGACTCTATGACAAAGCCCTAGAAGCACACAATGGGTGCTTGACCTAAAAGAAAATGGCCTAGAGCATGAAAACCATGCTCAAAATAATAATAATAAATTTTATTTTTTTCTTTTCATAAAATCAATAGTACATAAGACATTATGAAGACCGAACCTAGTTACATATTTCAACACTCCCTCTTAAATAGGGAGTTATTCATAATACATACAAGGTGCATGGACATTCCCATATTGAAGAATTATCATAAGAAGAGTCAAATTGGTAAGCCATCTCATAAGTTATCTATTCAACTTATATCAGTGTATCTCATCATATCAACTAGAGTTGTCATATAGCAAGGCCTTAACTAACAACTCTATCTCTCCACAAGATTAGAGCACAATGTTGGGGAGACAAATGATTTATAGAAACCTAATTCATCGTTTTCTCTCAAGGCACATACCCCATCCGGATTTCACGGTATGTCATTTTAGGATCATTCCCATCTTGGATTTACACATCCTCATGGAATTTCCTCTTCGACTACTCTTTCCTATTGGATGCCCTACCTCATCCTCAAAGAGTATCATAATTCATATACTTACCCAATCCTCCATTCTTTCTTCATAATGTGAATACAAGAATGATGTGTCTATCTCTCTCTCTAAACTAGGGAGGATCTACTCATTCTTATAAAAGGAATACACCCAAGCTCCCTCTTAATTGGGGACATGTTTCAATAGAAGCTATCTACTCTTCGGTGGAGATCATGGTACTATCAGCTGCTTGTAGGTCTCCTTTATGTTTCATCATGTCATGGATGAAATTCAATTTCTTCATCATGGAGCCATCATCTTCCATAACTTCTGTTAGAGTCGGTCTAGTAGCCCTCCACCAGAGATCAAAGCTCTTTGCATTTCATAATTAGGTGTCCCATCAGTGTGATCAAGTTGCATTCCGTTAGGCATGCCATAACTCTGCTGGAGGAGTTTGTGTCTTTTATTCCCCTCCTGTTTGGCGCTGCCGGTTTCGGTTTGTTTGAGTGAATAAAATCTTCAAAGGGTCATTTATATTGTTTTAAATTTCGAGGTCTTAGGTCTAGGGTTGAGTCAACTTTTGTCTTGAGAGGTCATAAAGGACCAACAGGCCAGAGGGATGTCCTTCATAAAGCATCATTTCAATAATTCTCATCATTGTACAGTTAAATTTTCACCTTGTTTTCAAAACTCTGTTTTTGAGAAACAAAGGTCATTATCTCATTTTTGTAAAACTTTGTCAAAATTTCAAGTTCTTAAAATGTTGAAGTGCAGCCTTGGTCTCCTTTGCCAAAGCATATCAGAGCTATCCCTACAAAAATTATCAGAAGAAATCATTATTTCAACCAATTTGTTTTAAAGGGAAACCAAAAAGTCAGAGCTTATTAATTTGAAAAAGTGTCAACATCCAAACATTAGAAAGTGGGTTTTGGTCAAGTAAAAATCAAAAGGGAGTCTATATAAAGGCATCTCTCCTCATAACCAACCCATTTACATCTCAAGAGCAAAGTGCATCCATGCTAGGGCGATTTTACAAGTTATTGAGCAAATCGGGCTAGTTCCAGGGGAGCGCTACGCATCAGCTGAGGCGCGCTACGCACCCAGGGGGTGCTACGCATCAACATAGTTTTCCCAGTGCAAAATTACTCATGCGCTACGCACCAGGGGCGCGCTATGCGTTGGGCAAGGTGCGCTACGCGTTGGGAATTCTGCCCAGAAATTCGCCAGCAAGTTTTCAAATCCTTTTCTAACTCAAGCAAACTACAGGTAGACTTCATGTCCATGCCTTGTACTCATTTTGGCAAGATGTATGTAAATAAATTATGCTAGCTATGCCATGAAACTAAATGTAAAAACCCTAAGTCGCTGTGTGGATTCAAAGGCCTAGTTTGCTAGGGTTTTAAGATTATATGCTGCCAAGGTTGTCCCACGTTTGTGTTTCTTATTCCCCCCATATTCACCAACATTTCCCTTAAAAATTCCTCATAAAATTCTACACTATCCCTCTACAAAATCCCAAACCCTATTTCACCCCAAACTCTACTTCATCCCAAACCCTACAATATCATAACTTCTATGCCCTTTCCCTTCCCTAAATTCCTTGTTTAATTCCTATTGCCCCTATTTCCCTAATGTTTCCCCTTTCCTAACAATTCCCTTGTATATGTCCCCTTGGTGACAACATTTTGAAAAAGGAAACAGTCAAACAACAGACAATTGTGTGCACAGTCAGCATATATATTCCAGCCATCTTGTCTTCAAACAATATGTCAGAAACCGAGTCAGCTTATGAGCAGGGTTATGACAGTGATTCTACACCAGAAATAGATGTGCCAAGGAGGTATCACAAAGGTGGGAAAGGTGGTCGGCATGTCAGGGAGGAGCCCACCTCTTTGGCTCATTTGCAAGCTTGTCCACTTGCAGTGACCTGTTTTCAGTACCTATCATGTTTTGAGTATTGTGAGAGGATCTCACAAATTCAACATCACAGAGAATTAATCCACTTGTTTGTCCTACATTTGCACAATGGTCATGTGAACCTTGCAGGAGTGGACTTCACACTATCACCCAAGATTGTCGCTCAAGCAACTGGGATACCAAATGTTGGAGAGGAGTGGAACACACGCCAGCAGTTAGACAGATTTCATTATGAGCCATATATCAAACTTGGATGTATGAGACACCTAACTGCTGTTTTTCCCTTCAGATTCCTAAGGGATGAGTATGCACCCTTGATGAGGCTCATTATTCGTTATTTCACTTGTGAGGGCAGATTTTCACGTCTATATTCGTACCATATCCGTTAGTTGATGCATTTCACACGGGTACGAATGATGAACATTCCATTTTTCATGTGCCGAAATATAGAGAGGATGGTGCCCTTTGTACAAAGGAAGAGCCCAGCACAGCAACGCAAGAGCATTTATCATTATGCACTGATCAAGATCATAGTGATGCATCAGTTGGCACAACAGGGTATTCCATAGGAGGATTTCATTTCTCGCAACTTCTTCACGGTGCCACACCCACTTCCTGAGATTGTCCATGATGAGGGAGGGCCTTCACAGTAGTTTGACATTCATGAGACTGAGCATGTTGATGCCCCCGTATATGTGACATATCAGAAAGGCCACAGGGCCTTATTCGCAGCCGCACGACGAGTACTATCTCCACCTGGGGTGGAAGGGGTCTCGTTGACACCATCAGTAGAGCGAGTATTATCTCCACATCATGTGGAAGGGGTCTCGCTTCCATCTACAGCACAGGTACAGAGTCAGGACAGGGGCAACAGACCCATGGTTGACGAGGGTCCTTCAGGAGGTCAGGACACAGATATCATTGATATTGATGCTAGCTCTCCTACCTCAGAGCTCAAGGAGATCATCCGAGAGCAAAGGGCCGAGAATGAGTCGCTGCACAAGAAATTGCAGATGGCAAAATGGGTTATCAACTACTTAGAGCAGCGCAACAAACAGTTGGAAGATGAGCATGAACTTTATGAGCAGCGGAAGATTCGTGAAGACCGGGGATTGGCCCGTAGGAGACCCGGTGATTTGAACACCTATCGATCGGACGATCAATGCTCATCCGGGTGAACACTCACTTGGAAAAGTTGTTGGCGAAAGCCAATAGAGACAAAGATTTGCTTCGACACATGAAAAATCATTATTGGGCCCGCATGCATGTGTGCAAAGCAAAAATGAAGATACTTAAAGGACGATTGGCCAAGGCACTAAAACAGAGGAAAAGGCCCGATCCACTCTAAATTTTGGCTGAAGCCACCTTGAAGGAGCATGACACTCAATGATACACCCTCAGCTCAAAATTCAGAGAATTTGGAGCAATTTTGAATTTTTTTTTGTCAAAAACAGGTTTTTGCCGTCAATGCGTAGCGCGCTGCGCGCTACCCTGAAGATGGGGAGGTCCATTTTACAAAAGGTCAGCATTTTTGGATTTGCCATGACAAAATAAACCTGCTTAGCCACTGCCAAGACATTGCATCAGGTTTTGAGCCCCCAAAAGGTCAAAAAAACATGCAAAAAATGACCTTCTGCCACTTTATGGACACACAGGAATCAGTCTTGGGAGATTGTATTTTTGGAGGGGTAAATGAGCACCAAATTGAGAAATTTCACTAGGGTTGGAAAGTAGATATCCAGCCCTTTCCAACAAGCCCACTTGTGCCTCATTTGGATGCCGAGAAGTTCCCCAAAAGTGGGCCCAAAAGTGCACTACGCGTAGAGAAATGACGCGCTACACATCAGGGAAAATTGCCAGTTTTTTACCTACAACTCAGGAAAACGCAACATTTGACTAGTTTTGACTTTTGGAGGGATTTTTCATCCTCCTTGATGTAATTAATGTAATTTCATGTTGACATGACACTTATTTATCTCTTCTAGAAGATTCATTCATGAAAAGCCAAACATTTAATGAATGAATTGGTTTCCTAGCTTATAGAGGCAAGTTGTTTTGACTGCCTAGACTCTAGTGCTTTGTTTAGAATTGGTTGAAATAACTCCTAAAATGATGAGCTCGACCCCTAGAGGCAAGGAAATGTGTTAGCTTGCCTATATTATGTATCTTCTTAGTCATTTTGAGCGTTGGACTCTTGGGATAGTTTTGAGACTATATTGTACATATTTTACCAAAATTTTTGGCAAAGGAAAGACCAGGGTTTTGCAGCACTATTTGGGATCCATGTGGCTTTATGTCTTGATGGTGTGTTTCTCTCAGTACTTGTAAGTTGTGTATGTGCATCATTATCTTCTATTGAATCTTCTCTTATTAAGCAAATGAAGTGTTAAGGTAGAATCCATGAAATTGATATGCTCTGCCTTTAAATTTGTTTGATATTCTATGTTTTCTTCAGTTTAAGGAGAATCATTGAGACCCCTTGCTTTCCTTAGCCTCTCACCGGTATGATCTATCCATCTCACCTGCTTTAAGGCATCAAAACAATTGCCTATCTTGCCCTAAGTGGACCTCTGCAAAAACTGTGCCTCATCCCCGCACCCAAATTTGCCTTTCCCTTGAATTCAACAAAACTTTCAAAAATAAATTCTAAACTTTTTGTACTTAATACCTAGCCTAAAATCAATCATCAATTCGGTCATCTCGAGCCTTTTCGATTATCTTTTGCCGAGTTTGACCCGAAGAGCCCTCTCCTGTCCTCGTAGGGCTAGCTACGAGGCTGAGCTTGGTATGATGTTGCCTTGAGTTTTGCCTTCCTCAACCTGAGGCAGATTCGAGCGCTAACAACTTCTTCATAGGGCTTCAATTGTCTTCTACGTCACTTCCCTTCAACGAAACATAATTTTGAACCAATAGTTATGTCATCCTTCTCTTCATCAGGAAGTGTCCTTCTTTGTCATCATATGGCTATCCTTCATACTGCTACCTCATAGGGACCTAACATCTTCCTTCCATGACTTTCCATCCAAGTCTATGTGATCTAGTTGTAGGAGAATCTTTACAACCCTCTTCTGGTAGCCCTATTTCAACTCTACCAGACGCTTGCTTTCAAAAATAAAAAAGTGAAATTCAAAAATATAATTACCTCTTCATGATGGTCTTTCATCATAATATCAACTTCTGCATTATCAACATCCTACATGCTATTCGAACCCATCTCCAAGACATTTACTACCAAAGTCTTCCTTCATACATATCAGGGTCTTCATACCTTTTCCTTTTCTATGGAGATGTCCTAGCTAATCCTTCTAATTGTTATCAGATGTTGATTACACATCTTATCTCAAGTGACTATCAGAACATCTTCACGAACTCTTCTTCCAACTTCATCATATATTGTTTCCTCAGGATCTCAATACATAGTTCCTTCATCATAGGAACAACAGTTGCCAACCACCTCATATTCTCCATGAGGTCATGTAATTTTGATTTCATTATGTCATCATATAGAAGATTTCAAGGCATATTTTATTCATGCCTTCATGTATTATTCATAAGGAAGAGTCTCTTATTCTTCAATCATGTTCATGAGATAAAGCATTCTAACCATTCTATCTGCAATTAAGTGATGACATGACTATATTCGTCTATTAAAGTTAACAAATATATGCACACCTCTTACTTCATGTGATCATCTAGGCTTCCTTCAACAACTTCCCTTTCCTTGCTTGAATATGAAAATGCTTCAACTAACTTAACATGCTACACTTTTATGTCACAATACCTTCATCCTTCTAAACTATGGATCCCACACTAGGTGTAATGAAAACTATTTGTGTGACACTTGCTTCTTCTAAGTAGAGGTGAACCTTCTAACAAATATTCCAATGGAGGATATTGATGATCCTTATTCTACAAATGCTTCTTTCTAATAATGATGAGATGTGATAAACTCCATTCTTATTAGACGTCTTTCTTCAACTATACATACTGCTACTTTGGTTATCCTTCTATGATTCTAATGATGATGTCATGAGCTACTTCATGTAAGATGAATGCTTCAACCATATCATTTTCATGCTTCTAGAATGATGCCATCTCAATTCTACTGTGATGCATCTTGTAATTCTTCCTACCATGACTTGCTAACTCCTATATATTGAAAAATAAATTAAATGTATGTGAAAGACCTTTTAATAGTATAGTTCTTTCACTTATTCATTCTTTGACTTCTTCTCTTATGATTCTTCTACTTCTTCGGGCACATTGACTTCACTTCTTTCTTTTCTTTTCTTGTTTCCCTTCTTGAGTTTAGGACAATTCCTCTTGAAGTGCCCATATTCATTAAATTCATAACATTGAATCTTAGACATGTTAATTTTCTTTTGAAATTTCTTACGAGGCTCAAAATTTCCAAATTTCCCTTTCTTCCTTATCATAGTTGCATGTGATTGTGTTTGCTCATTTGATCCAATGTCATTATTCACCTTCAATATGGTTTCTTCAATGTTACATAATGACCACATATCACTGGATGGAGTGACTTCCTTCTTTCCATAGGTGTTTGATACAAAGTTGCCCCATTCATCTGATAATGCATTAAGTACAAGAGTGGCCATCTTTGGATCTAACATAGCTTGTCCAAGTTCTTGTAGTTGATCTCTTATTTGAGATACCTTCATGAGATATGAATTTATCCATTCTTCTCTTGATACTTTCATCTTGTATAGTTTGATTCTTAACAATATTATTTCTCTTGCAGTACTTACAAAAAAAAATTCCACCAGCTTGTCATAGATTTCTTTTGATGTCTTCAGCTTTGCTACATAGGGGATGAGAGAATCCTTGATTGTTTCAATGAGGATACTTTGAGCCGTTAATTATCCCTTCATATACTTTGATAGTGCTTGAGATTTATCTTGTCAAGGTTTAGAGATTGAGCCCTTAACATATTCAATAACTTCATTTTCCATGAGAATTAAATTTATTCCCTTCTTCCGTGCAAGGTAGTTCGATGTCCCAACAAGTTTGTTGTTCTCCTTACAGAAAGAATTCATTTGGTTTGTAGCTCTATACATAAGATATAAAGTACATACTTGTCAAATGAAGATACCTCCTTGATGGTGTCGTCCACTAGTTGCTTCCTTGATGATGTCTTCCTTCTTCAAGAATGACAATTCTTCTTCTTCAATATAAGGATAGATGTTCAAAGATGTTTGAGATGTGATCCTTTCTTCAAAGTGAGGGAGATCACTTTGATTTGGATGATGAAGTGCTCTTCTTGCTTCCTTTGGATGATTATGTAGAATGTGTATGCTTTCCAAAATGCATCAAGTATGTAGAGTCCTTTCTTTGAGTGGAGATAGGGTCCTTGAGGTCTTCTTTTTATTCTTCCAAGAGTTGTTCCTTCAGGATGACGTGATCCTTGTGATGTGATGGATAAACCTCCTTGACGCTCTTCGATTTCCATGATGATATTCTTATGCCTGGACCTTTATGTCCTTCAATTGGATGATCTTCAAGTTGCCTTTCCTTTTCACCTTTGATTTTATCCCATGTTGAGAAATCTAGGGCAACTAGATTAACGCGATTCCCCTTTACTTTGATAATTGCTTGTGATGTTATTTTACTTAACTTGATGTACTCGTAATTTAGCTTCTTCTTTGCTTGATTATTATTGTATTCCTATCATCAAACAACTTCCAAACTATGAAGATCAATAGAACAAGATGACACAAGATATAGGCTGCTAGCCAGGGCCAAAGCCTCTCCCTTTGAGAGGAAAACCCACAAGAATTCTTCTCTTCTTATAAAATCTTCAAATAATAGATTCCAAGATCTAAGACATAAGACAAAGACCCCTACGAGACCAAGTCAAACTCTCCTTTGATGAACCTTCTCTTCTACAAAGTCAACCCAGGTCAATTGCTTGAAACTTCAAATTTCAGCCTCTTCTTCAGAATTTCAAGCACTGCTTCAAGTCTGCAATTTTCAGCCTCTACTGCAGAAACCCTAACTTTCTCATGTGGGAAAAATATGGTGAATTTTACCTTCTCTTCCCTTCGCTTGGATTGCTTCTTCCTCCTAAAAAATTCAACTTGAAAAATTGATCTTCTTGACTTCAGATATCGGCTTCTTGTGATGGTTGTAATTTGGTCTTTACTGCAACAAAAAATGCCCTAATTCTTTTCGCACGCGTGAGAGGATGTAGCCAAAAAAACTCTTCAAAAACTTCACTTTCTTGTCCTTTATCTCTCCTCTTCTTCGCTCACCTTTTAAGTCTCCTTCTTGTCCTTGACATAACTTATTGGATATCCCTTTAAATGAGGTCGATGGCTCTTATATATATACTTTCGAACAACCCTAATGAGGTTGACTTGTCTCTGCGAGACTAACTAGTCTTTTTGCAGGCTGACTCAATCTTGGAGTGGGACATTTGCCTCTTTTTACTCATTATACATTCCTTTGACTTGATACATGATGCCCAATAGGGTATGTTACATATTAAAATGAATCTTTGACTTCTTTGACTTTATGACAAAGCCCTAGAAGCACACAATGGGTGCTTGACCTAAAACAAAATGACCTAGAGCATGAAACCGATGCTCAAAATAATAATGATAATATATTTTATTTTTCTCTTTTCATAAAATCGATAGTACATAAGACATTATGAAGACCAAACCTAGTTACATATTTCAACAATCCAAGAGGGTCGAATGGATGCCTCTAAGGGGCTAGGCTAATTTGAACAAGAGGGGTCAACTTGATCATCTTGTGGAGCCATGACACATAATACAAATTCAAATTTTATCTTTTGGAAGGTCTTGAAGAAAAATCCTTCTAATTTTCTTTGATAAATACAAATAATATAATTTTCTTTTGAGCATGAAGAACATTCTTTAATATTTTATTTTTGACAGTAGCATGAAGAACATGCTTATAATAAGTACATAAATGATGAAAATATACATTATGAAGACTGACCATAGTTACAAAATTCAACAATTTTATGATGGGATTTTCATCTTATTCGACATCATCAAGGTTACATTGAGAACAAATGGTAGTGAAAAATTCAAGTATGATTGGTCAAGTTCAACAAGCTCCCTTATTCATTAAGTAGAAACGAATCCTCCTTGAAATTCATGCAAAGAAACTTCCAACATTCAAGGATAGTATCAGAAATTCAAATAGGCACAGGTTAAAAGATTGCTTACATCCAAGTATCCAGAGGAGAGTGCCAAAAATTACATAGAAAACTATCTCTTTTCATTTGAATCACGTCTTCATGCAAACAAATGGAAGCTAGACCAATGTTGCACGAAGCAAGAACGTTTTTTAGAAGCAAAGCGTCAGAAGTGTCATTTTCCTCAAAATAGAATCTTCCCAAAAGCATATATATATATATATATATATTATATTATATATATATTATATATATAATTAGTTGCAGAATATATCAAAGCATGCACATTGTATACAAATTAAAATAGAAATAGCATCCATAGTAGATTAATGATTAATTATTCAAGCATAAACCATTTAGAATCTAGATTCCTCTCTGCTTGTCTAACCTTTGCCTCTACTTCAATTCTCTAGGGATATTAGTCAACATTGCCCAACTTTTATCAAACTATCTAATCTAAGCCTTATAATATGGTAGGAAAAGCTTAACATGCCTAATCAATGATTTTGACTTGAGTGGGGTAAATTTTTGCTAAGGCCACGACAAAGGAATTCAACAAGAATTAACATCGGAAACACTGAGGTACCTATCGGGCTTGGTTCTCTTGATTAAATGTCAATCATATAACCTCATACATGATATAATATAACGAAATGCCACAATCCCATTGCTGATCTTGAAATCCCAAAAACTTTCAAGTTAGCTGAATTTTGAATGGGATATGAAATTCTATTTTCCCATATGAAGTCCGATGAAGTTGGAACCACTCTCAAAGATCCTGAGTCATTTCATAGTAATGTTAAAAATTTAAGTAAAATGATGAAAATGAAAGATAAAGGAGAATGCCACTTTTATTTTAAGAATTCAACATTGCCATTAGGGAGCATCAAGGAATCCCCCTGGCAGTGTCCGGGAAGCATGGTTCCTCACATACTGGTTCAAAAATTCCAAAAAACAAAAATGCCCCATAGAATTGCGCGAGCAATTCCCGAAATCGTGGCAGAACCATGGTTTGGGCCCACAGAACTGTGGCAGAATTGTAGTTCGGAAAGGAACCATGAATTTCAAGTGAAACCATGGTTCCTCCCTAGGATCGCCTGCAGATCCATCTGGGACACGAATCCACCTCCTAAACTAGGAGGGGACGGTTCCTGCAAAATTGAGCGAGACACAGATAGACAACCTAAATGCAGCCATAACAAGTACAATATGCCACACCCACAAGAAGGTGATGATCAATATTTGCAAATAAAAAATGGTGCCCATCTACCCACATACATACACTTGACAGTAATGCAATTTCTAAAAAATAATGCAGAGAACTAATTAAAAAACCTAACGCACATTCAAAGATCGGGCATTTCGAGAGTTTTGTTAGCAACCAAAAAGCTATTTTTATGGTATCAATCTACCATGGCTTATTTGGGAAGTTGATCTTCACGATCCGCCACTATCTGAGAGTGTTATCAATAGTTAGCAAATTTATTTGGATGGCACCAAACAAGCCACCATCTTCTACTTTTGGTAATGCACCGTTGGAAACAAATGCTTTCTTATCCGATATTCTAACATACTCTCAAGATATGATCGTTAAAACAAAATGGGTTTGTTCCTAATTGAACAATACATGAATTAAAAAAGAAGCTAATAAATTTCATTGAGAAGGATATTTATCAATCTAAAAATGAATTTATTAGGCATGTTCAATCTAAAAAGCAATGGACAATTCACCCATAAGAAGATACACTTGAAGATCTAGCAAAATCACAAGGCCTTTGGAACCTCTAGGTACTAGTTGATAGTAGTGCCATGGTTGAGAAGTTTTCTGATGAAAGAAAATTAGATATTGATATCAAGGATAAGCACGAGAACTTGTTGCTTGGGGTTTGTCTTTCCAATCTTAACCATTCATATCTATGTGAAATCATGGGTTGCTCAGCTTAGGCTCCTCGAATTTTCATTTGCAATGCATCAAACACAAGAAACATGGATTATAAAGTTTTTAAAGTGGAAGACACTGATTTGAGTTCCATGACTTACATATATTGTCAACTGAAATCATCTAAAACTTTGAAACAAGAAAGGGAATACTTTGAGCATAACCAAGTTTAAGCAAAAACAACAATTTCACCAAGTTTCTCAAGAGAGGATTCACACCAAGAGAAAAATGGACTTTAGATTAACTCTAAGTTAAATGCACCATACAATGGTGGGGCAGAGACATGAACCTTTAAAAAGGCCAAATTACAAAGGAGATTCAAAGTGAATGGCATGAACAAACTATGTAGAGTTCTGAGTTAACATAGATTGTATAAGTTAAATATTTGTTTTCCTACAACTTTGAAGTGGAATTGATGAGAATACAACTCGAGCATCTGTTGACCTCGTCATTGCACTAGTTAATTTTGCATTCATGTCAGCCTGAAAGGTGGAATCAAATTATACATGAAGTTCATCTTGTAATAGAGGGAATGAAACATTTAGTTGCATGATTGGAAAGAAAAAAGACAAAAGAAATGGATGAAGCTACAAAAGAGGCAAGCAGCAGGTGTATTAGAAGATATAAATGATTAGTCTTCAGACCAATGCTTTCTACTGTCATCTCTACCTTGTTTGCATGAGAAATTGTAGGTGTGGGGAAGATGTTGACTCGACAATTTGTCGTCTCCTCCACCATTTAAAATGTTTAGAAATCAAGTTGCCTGCATATTAGGGAGGATTTATATTTCATGATAATTGCTTATGAAATTTTGTTGGCTTCTTATTAGTCTTGTTCATCATGTACATGTCAACAGTCCAGGGTATAAAGCAACAGACAAATTGTTTTTAGTCAATGTCATCATTGTAATCCAAAATTAAGGAAGTTTATTGTAAAAATTACTCTAGTATGACTATTAAGCCATGTAACAACACCTAAGTAAACCTATGATTTTTCTCAAAGGGTTTTGTTACCTCTCAATATAGCAGGGGTCCTAAAAGGGGATCCTTGAAGGGTTACTACTAGGCTAAGGGAAACAATGGAAAGATAGCCCACTGTCACCTCGACTAAGGCTCCCTACTCTTTACTGGTTTTCACCAATGTGAAGAGACCCGTTATTATGAGGATCATGAAATGGATGGACCAATGATAGGGAGAGGGGTGATCCTGGAAGTCTATTCACAAGAGGCTCAAATATGTGGCTTGCTTTCCTTGGAAGACAAGATGGAAGGCTCTCTAGAAAGGGCTTGGGGAAAATTTCCAGGTTTAGGTTTTGAGTATTGTTGATGATGTTGGACCTGCCAACATTTAGGGTATCTCCCCAGTATGAAGTCCCAACTAGACCTCACACTGTTTGGTGTAGGAGTCCCATCTGGTACAATGGCCCAGTTGCCATATCTTAAAGATATGCCTTAGCTCTTGCTTGTCAGCACGTGAGAGTGGTTTGCTTCATCTCTGAACAACGAGGTTCACGTGATTGGTGAGTGCTAGTGTTAGTTGTGTCAAGGTCCTTTTACAATGGAGAGAGAGGGTGGAAGTGAGTCTCTAGTCGAAAGGGACAAAGTCCCAACTTTGTTAGAGACACACAACACAACAAAGCATGCATAACTTCCAGAGGAGTAGTCCACACAGATGCGACAGTCACAACACACAAGCGAAAATAACACATACAAAACCCAGTGGAGCAGTCCACGCGAGTGCGATGATCGTTATAACAAGTTTATGTTAAAGTTTATGTCTGATGCCCGATGAAGCAACCCACATGGGTAGGACAATGTTAACACTCATACAACACATTTTCGTAAATATATGTATTAGAGCAACCGAAAGAGTTTAATTATTTAACACAGGTTAGAGAAACATGCATTACAAGTGTTCAAGATTAGTCTCACAAACAATTACAATACATGTGTGAAAATGTGCTGTCATGTTATCAGGCTTATGAATTAAGCGAATTTTCCAAGACACATTGGTACAACATACATCACTAACCTCGTGAAAGGGGCGTTGGAGACACTGCTCATTCCTCAAAGAAAAGACTATAGACTCTCAAGGCTATGTGGGAGGAGCCAAGGTGAAAAGTCTTTTGCATGTACAAATGAGGGGTATTTATAGCCAAGGGTAAAATTGGACCTTGTGACTATTCGACTTCCCTCATGATTGTTTGAATTTCATGACTTTTCAGATTACATGACTCTTAAGATTACATGTGGGTCTCTTGGACTTCCATGTTACATTACATTGATTTACAACAATATGGCCCACAGTAGTGATGTGGCCAACATGACTCGACACAACAGTGCTAGTATGTTCATGATGTTGGCGTTGTCCATGTCAAGCTACAGTGCTACTGAGTGATGGATGTCCTCTTAGTGTATCATAGCTTCACCTTTGCATGGCAAGGTGTGCAGAATCTTCGATGGTCTTGGTGTTCGCTTGATGTTGAATGTGCACGTCACTCCTTTTATTGTGCTTTGGCATGCTTCACATGTTCGTATGTTCGTGAAAAAATATCCTCGCATGTTCATTCATTCGTGAAAAAATCTCTTCGCATGCATTGTTCGTTCGTTCGTGAAAAAATCTCCTTACATGTGCTCTCTTTGTTCATCTCATCATGTCTTATCCATGTACCTGTATCTGCAATCAGTCATGACAAAACAACATCAAATCCATAAACCTCTTAGCCTACCATGATGCATTACTGTTCGCTTTCAGATGCAGGTGACCAAGAGAGAGGAAAAGGCTATGAAACTGTGCCAGGCAAATTTCAAGTTGGGATGCGGGCTCTTGGAAATGCCAGTGAAAATTGCGCAGAAGTCATTGGGAGACTGAGATGGACAATTTGGATCAATAGTGACTGTCCGCGGGATCTGTCTCAGCCGGTGGCAGATTTGCGTAATTTTTTGGTGGAAGAAGTGCAGGCAGTAGAGGGGCTTGGCAGCAAAAACTACGCAATTCCTTCAAGGAGTTGGAAGTGGGTTGTAGGAGGCTTGCCGGGAAAAAATGCGCATTTTTTTTCAGGGGTTGGCAGCAAGCTGTCGGAGTGCTACTGGTGAAAACTATGCAAATGCTGGGAGGTTGGGATGCTGGACATCCCATCGTAGTTTTTAAGTTGAGCAGGATGCTGGGCTACTGGACGTCCCATCATGACTTTTGAGTTGAGCAGGATGCCAAGAAGTTGGGTGACTGATCATGAGAACTGCGCAATATTCCAGGTGAGCAACAGGTTCGCTGTCTGGGTGATTGGCTGAAAAACTGTGCAATTTTTTGAGGGAGACAGGGACAGACACAAGGTGCCTGTTCGGCATGTCAGTGTAATTTCTTCAGTCAGCGGAGTGGGAAAATTTTTGGGGGAGTGAGTCTTGGGGTCACTGCTTGGTGAAACTCTCTGGTTGACTAGCTGGAGGGTTGGTTGATTCGCTTGCAGGGTGCGCAAATTGAGATGGCTTGCTGAGAAACTTCTGTGTTGTTCTGGGTGACAGTGGATTTAGTCGATTCTAGGATTGTGTAATGTAGGCTACTTGGGAGACAACCTCAAGCTCTGTGCAATTCTGGGTAGTAGTACATGTTCACTTAGTGCTGACACTGCGCAATGTAGCTCAGCAAGGGTCTGACTATTGGAGGGTGATCCGGTCGTCAAAACTTCAGCAAAATGTCTAAGTGTGTGAGTGAGTGAACTTGTGCATATGTGATCTTGCAAACACACACTCAACATGACTCGATGACAAGACACCTCAAACCATCAATGTAAGGACCAGTTCTATACTATATATATATATATATTTTGTATAAATCACAATAAAATATAACCAGAAGAGAAAAACATAGGGAATTCAAATTTATTCAACACTATCTAACACATCCCTTAATTTCATTTCACTGAACATATCATAAAATTTACATATATTTAACTAAGGCCATAAAGGAATCATACAAAATAATATTGCACCACATATGTACCATTCACCAAAAGATGAGACTCCACTTGATTTGCCATTACTTGTCTTCCCTTGTTGTCTATCACCTCCGAGTGTGAATGACGACGTACTTGATCCGAATGCGATGACCCACCGGTTAACCTCCTAGCCTACTCTTTGGGTACTCTTCTTCCCCGTGGACCCCCGAGCCGCAATGGGTTGTACAATGGAGGAATGCAATAGCTGGTAGAGAAGAGCACTCCTTGGCTCAAGAGTCCCCTCTCTAAAATCCTCTACCTCACCAAACTCACTATAGTTTCGTAATCATTGCTCTGGACATAATCTCATCCATCCAACAATAGGGTTCCCCAAAAAAAGTCCCTTCTCCCATGGCTTGCCCCTTCTTTTATAGGAGTTCTCATAGGTGACACTTGGGATGTCATGCATAATTAATTATTTTTTATAATTCAATAGTTTGATTATTCACCCACCCATGTGTCACTCTCTCATCAAGGGTCTCCAAAAATTATTTAATTAAATTTTAAATCTAAAACTAATATTTTCCTCACCTCAACAAGATTCCTATTTCTTCTCCTAGTTGCCTCTTAATCCCCCTTTTTATTCCTTAATTTGTGTTCATTACTAAAGTCAATTAGTGAGTCAAGATTTGATCCCCTATCTACTCCCTAATTTAACTCAAGTTATCTCTTAGATGGATATTCTTATGTTAGTTGTTGCCACATGGAGGTTCTCTACATTTCTCTGAAATTTAATTTATTAATCTTATTTTAATTCACCATCCTCTTCTCTTAATTAAGTTTAATTGTTTTAGGATTAATATTTATCCTTAGATTTATGTCCCTCTTTCCCCCTTTTACCTAATTCAACTACATAATCTACCTAATATTTTCCAACATGGGGAGCATAGAGTTTTTTTTTTTAGATAAAGTATTTTATTTCTTCCTATGATCCTCTTAACACAAGTTTTATTTTTGATTTAATTACCTCGGTTTCTAACATCATTTACCCTTGATGTTAATTTACCTGGTTTTCATATCTTGATTATATTTATTAATTAATTTATCTATTTTTAATGATTCCAAGGGTGCCAAGTTTGGTCGTGCCCTTCAAGAACTTCCCTTGAAGTTCCAAGGGTGCCAAGTTGGTCGTGCCCTTCAAGTAATTCCCTTGAAGTTCCAAGGGTGCCACATCACTTGCCCTTCAAGCATTCAATGACTACAAAGGGAAAGTATAGGTGCAACGACATAGACCACTATCATCTCTTATGTTGCTTGCTATAGTGATACTAATGGTGTCGGGGATCAAGGAATCCGCCTTGATGTGCGCCCCCTGGTAAAATCCTCATGAGCGAACCAACTTTGGGACCTGCCGTCATGACATCGTGATCTTCAAGGCGAAGGTGTTTCAACCTTTCTAGCCCAAGTCACGGCGGGAGTGCTAGTGGGTGAGATCAGGGACACTGTCTCACCCCTCCCATGTAGTTCCATCCAATTGTACAACCCCATCACCCATGTGTGAGTCATTTGGCCAAGCAACTAATCTGTGCATGCAACCATCAACATATCATCATAATATAGATAAACATATATAGCAGGTTTCAAAATCGACTTAGAATTTCAAAGATAAAATAATATAAATTTTTATCAAACTAGGTGTCGTCAACTCGTCATGTGCGAGTGCCTCTGGTGGTTTCCTGCCATACTCAATAATAATCAGTAACAAGGTTTCTCAGTGTTAGTCATTGTCATAATAGCATTATTACCATCACCTGGTCATTCACATCATTGTTCATTGTGAACCAAAACTAATGCAAGTAGGTAACATAGGGGACACATCCATCATGATATCAATAGAGAGCATACATATCCTTTATTGCCATCATTATCATAAATTCAATAGCGACCAAACATAACCATTTATGCTACAATCACCATAATATCAATAGAGAACATGCATAACCATTAATGCTACAATCATCATAATACCAATAGATAACATACATCACCATTAATGTTATAATATCAATGGAGAACATACATAAACATCACAACCACTAATATCTCAACCACTAATAATAGAGTCATGTGCCCGAATCCTCAACCTGAGGTCCTTAAAGAATAATGTGTGGGCCTTATGGCTAAATAAATGTTAGTCTCATATCACTATTAGTCAACTAGAGCGGGGCACTACATACACCCCCTCTTAATAATAGACTTCGTCTCGAAATCCTTGGAATAGGTAAGGAAAATAGTGACGCATCTCCTCCGCGTCCTCCCAAGTAGCTGAACTCGAACTATGATTGTCCCACTGGACCTTAACCTGGTCCAAAATCTTCTTGTAAACACTGCTTCCCTATTAGATATGATCTTCCTAGGCACTCCATGCAATCTCATAATATCATTAATAAAAACTCTGGCTATTTCTGGTGCCTTATATGTAGTCTTAACTAGTATGAAATGGGCACTCTTGGTCAACGTGTCCACCACTACAAATAAGGAATCATGCCTTCTTGAGGTCATTGGTAGTCCCACAATGACGTCCATTGATATGACTTCCATTTATATTTTGGTATTTCATGGGGTTGCAATAAACCTGCTAGATGTATGTGTTTAGCTTTTACTCATTGACACTCTAAGCATCTTGCTACCAAGTTCGCGATGTCCTTCTTCATCCCTTTCCAAAAGAAGAGTGGTTTCAGGTCCGTGCTCATCTTCTTAACACTACGGTGTGCCATGTATACTGCACAATGTGCTTCCTTTAAGATTAGTTGGCGTATATCTTCATTCGGTGGTACATTTATCCTTCCCCGAAATCGTAGTAGCCCATCATTATCAAGGGAGTATTCTTCATATTTTGGGACCCTCATTTCATCCTCCCTCAAACTTTTGCTAACCTCCCGATACCAGGTGTATTTAAATTGTAAATCAAGCAGTTTCTCCCTCAAATTTGTCTTTAAGGGAATCACTAAAAACATCCGAGGCCTCCTACTTAAAGCATCAACCACCCTATTTATCGTTCCTTTTATGTAAGTGATATCAAAATCATATTCACTAATTAGCTCAGACCATCATCTTTGTCTTGCATGTAAGTGGTCTTGAGTGAATATGTGTTGTAGCCTACAATGGTCAGTCCTAACATCAAACTTCCTTCCTAGAAGGTAGTGTCTCCAGATATTTAGTGCATAAACAATCACTACCTTTTCTAGATCATGGGTTGCGTAGTTTTCTTCATGGTTTCTAAGTTTCCTTCTTTCATCAACACACAACCCATCCCTTCCTTGGAGGCATCAGTGCAAACAAAAAAAAAGAATTCTTGTTCCATATCCAACACCTTCAAAATTGGTGATGTCGTTAATAACACTTTAACCTTTGGAATGTCTCTTCACATTTTTCAGTCCTAATGAATTTCTTGTTCTTTCTTTGGAGCTTGGTAATGGGGCTTGCTATCTTCGAAAACCCTTCGACAAATCTATGATAATACCCTACCATGCCCATGAAGCTTCATATTTCATGAACATTGGTTGGTGCTGGCCATTCCATGATGGCCTCGATCTTTACCGGGTCTACTACGATAACATCCCCATAGATAATGTGCCCAAGATAATGGATCTTGGTTTGGTAAAAGGAACAATTTGACAACTTCCTGTATAATTGGTTTTCTCTGAGACATTGTAGAACTATCCTCTAGTGTTTGTCATGCTCTTCTAGGGTCTTTGAGTAGATCAAAATGTCATAGATAAAGACATGTAAACACTTGTCTAAGTAATCCCGAAATATTCCATTCATCAAACTCATGAAAACACTCGGGGCATTTGTCAATCCAAAGGGTAAAACTAGAAATTTATAATTCCCAAATCTTGTCTTGAAGGTTGCCTTCGGGATATCTTCTTCCTTGATTCTTAATTGATGATATCCTGACCTCAGATCTATCTTTGAAAACACAGTCGCCCTCCTCTTTTGATCCATAATTCCTCTTTTTGTTTTGTTTTGTTTTTTGTTTTTGTTTTTGTTTTTGTCTTTGTTTTTTTTGTTTTTTTGTTTTTGTTTTTGTTTTTTGTTTTTTTGTTTGTTTGTTTTTGTTTTTTGTTTTTTGTTGTTGTTGTTGTTGTTGTTTTGTTGTTGTTTTGTTTTTGTTTTTGTTTTTGTTTTTTTTTTTTTGGTTTTGTTTTTTGTTTGTTTTGTTTTGTTTTTTGTTTTTTTGTTTTGTTTTGTTTTGTTTTTGTTTTTGTTTTTTGTTTTTTGTTTTTGTTTTTGTTTGTTTGTTTGTTTTGTTTTTTGTTTGTTTTTTTGTTTTGTTTTTGTTTTGTTTTTTGTTTTTTTGTTTTTTGTTTTTTGTTTTTTTTTTTTGTTTTTTTGTTTTTGTTTTTTATTTTGTTTTGTTTGTTTGTTTGTTGTTTGTTGTTGTTTTTTGTTTTTTGTTTTTTGTTTTGTTTTTGTTTTGTTTTTTGTTTTGTTTTTTGTTTTTTTGTTTTTAGTTTTGTTTTGTTTTTGTTTTTTTTTTTTTTGCACCTGTACTTTGATGAATAAGATGTTGTTTTAAGTCGTAAGTATGTTTGTGATCTCTCGGTTGCAGTAGAATTTAAATTTTGATGTGCGGGGCTCTAAGCCACAAATCACAGGCTGATTTAGATATGATATAGTTTATATATAAATTTACGCTTCTTGCCTCAACTTCCATGAAGAATTTTCCTGGTGAATAAAGATTTTTTTTGCTCAATGCTTGTTTTCTTCCTTTTCATGTCGAAATAGAGGCTAATGGTGAGCGTTACATGTTTTCTTTCTTGTTTTCTCTTTGTTTGCGTGTTTGTTGTCTCGAAATCAAGGCCAATAGCAGGAGTTATACAGTTGCGGATGGCCTTCAAGTTCAGAGTTTAAACCTTCGTCTGAGTAGTCAGGTGTTAGAAGGAACATTCCAAACGGTTCTTTTAAAGCGTAGTCTGATGATGAGCTCTCTTTGTCTCATTCCTCCTGCACCAACACACTTTCCTTATTGTGAAATATTTCAATTTTTCCACCCTAATTCGAACCTGTAACCTTGAACCCTTCACGCGGATTACATTTGAAACAAAGAGGAGATCGACATCTTTAACATAGATTACAACGCAAATACTGGGAAGAGTCAACCCATTGGGTTCTTGCCTGTTATAACCAGATCTCTGTGAACGCAGCACAGGTTTACACTACTAAGAAGAGAATAAATGAACAATTGTATATGTAACATAGATTAGAATACAGATCCAGATTAGAACACAAATCTTGTGAAGAGTGGAATCAAGATTCATTCCATTCCGTTTTTGATTGTATGCCCAAATCTATGCCTTGAAGAAAAAAAAAAATTTTACATTTCTGAATACTGTTTGAGAAAAATTAGACAAATAATTGTATATATAGATAAGCATGGCACACAAGGAAATGCGTATTCCGTAAAAACATTGGATCAGACACAAATTGAATTGTCTATGGTTTCTGATTCCGGTGAATCGAATTTGAGACCTGAAAATGGAGAAACAGTCGGATTTGGAAATAATAATAATAATAATGCTAATAAGAGGACAAAACAGTGTTAATCCACCCTGTGTAAAGCCAAATAAGCAACCTACATCGGTTTTTGTCAATGTGTTGTGCATATGAACCTGAGATCAATTAACAAACATATAAAATTTCTATATTCACTCTCCAGATTCGTAAACAAAGTTGTCAGAGCTCAACCATTTGCGTGAAGCATGGTAAGGAGCAGTGACATTGGAACTCGATAGATAGTTGTGTTATTTTTGTGAATACCGAGCCTGAGGAAGCCTCCAATACGGGAAATCAACGTAAGCACCAGCTTGAGGAGCATTGTATTAAAGAGTTGCATTGCAGGACCAGCGTTGAGCCAAAGGAATGACCAGGGTTTGAAACATAGCCACCAGGCACCAAAACCAGGTAGTTTTTACAATACCCTCATGTTTATATTATTCCCCATGTCGAATATTTTGAAGTCTCGTTACTATATCCCAGAATAGTGGCATTCATATCAATTTTCACAAACTTTTTGTTTTTTCTTTTCACAAATTTCTAAATTCTTGTGGTTGTTTTCGTTTGATAGAGTTTCTTACGCTATAGTAATAGCCAGATCTAGGAGAAAATTAAACAAACACACCTAGGCTCAATTCTAATATTTACATCTCATTTCATTTTATTTAACTTCCAATTCTTAGGATTTCTAGAGCATGCACATATGCAGACTTTTGATGATTCCTAGGATGTTAGTGAAGCACTAGTACACCCTTTCTCACCACTAGAAACTTATTCCTTGAACCTTCTTTTTACTTCATTTTCAATATGGAAAATACATGTGCAATTCTACTATGAATTTTCTGCTTCTTTTGTACATTATTCATTTCCAAAATTTCATTTTCTAGCCTTGCTAGTTGCCTGGAACCTAATTTAGACCATAAACTAAATAAAAATCAAAATTTCTACATTTTGGAAATTTAATTTGGTTTTTCCGTCCTTTTGTTTTCTGGATTTCTAGCATCTAGATTAACACACAAATTTTAATTTTAAGATTGCATTCGAGTATAAATACTTCATTTCTAGACCTAGAATTAGACTTTTTTTTCATATATTTTGCATTCTGGAATTTACCTTCTTGATTTCTATTATAAATTTTTGAAATTTTGCATCACATTTAATTCAAAAATTTTAAATTCCAAATTGCATTTAATCACCTAAACTTTCATTTCCAAATCATAAACTTTATCCAGCTTCACTTTTTTTTTGCAAACCTGAAAACTAATGACAATAACATCACTTAAAATCAGATTTGCACCTCAAACATACTCATTTTATACTATACTTGCACGTTCATTTGTACATCTTAAATCTACCTTATTGAAAACACATTACCAGGTTTCAGAGTAAAAGAGCTAGCCTAAAGTAGGGAAGAGCTTTTATGGTCACAAACTCACAATGGGAAGCCCCCTAGGTTCAACATGAGCTTGCACCTTGGTGACAAAGATTTTTCCACATTGGGGCTAGTTTTTGTTGTAACACACCCTACTTAAGAAGTCACCATGTTGACATGGCTTGTAGCCCAAAGCTATTCCCATATTGACTTGTACTTCAAGACAAATTCTATTATGGGAAACACTTTTGAATACCTTGTTCCTCGAGAGAATTTCCGCTATTCAATAAAGGAAGGAACTCATCTAGGCAGTGCATGCATTGTTTTATTCTTGCATAAGGTGTGCCCTATTTGGACCTTATCTACATGAGTATCCCTCCTTGATAAGAACATCAAGAGCGGGGGGTTTTATGGATCAAATGGGAAAGTGAAGTGCATCAATTGTGAAAAGCAATCATGACTTTTAGAGAACTCATAAGCTTCAAAGGACCAGTCTATTTTGACGGTTGAAGATAAGGGGTAGATTGATTTAAAAAGGAAAAGAAAAGAAGGAAAGCACATTTATTGCCAATTTTGACTTTCTGATCGAGGAAAATTTGCAGCCCTCAAGGGACATTTATCTCCATAAAAAGTATTAAAGTGGTTAATCCAATTTGTAAAATTGCATCAATTGCAGACTATGAAACATCTATGTTTTGACTATCAGAGTGAAAACGATTATCAATCTTGTAGCCAAGTTGTCTAAGGCTCAAATATTGAATATCAAACCACATAGCAGACCAGCAAAAGCATATGATTGGCATGTAATCTTGTACATTATGCTCCTTTAATAGAATTTTAATTTGTTTACCTAAATGAACATAGAATAATATTATCTAAATACTAGAACAACAATAAATGGCTTCTAATATCAAAGTGAATTTTCAAACTTGCAAAGATATCAATATAGAACATATATCAAAATAACAAAATTCACTCGGGTGAGTATTTAAATACTGTAATTTTTAGAATGATGCATGCAATATATATCAAGCCTCCTTGTGGTTGTTTTTCTGCTTCATTGGCTAGCACCTGTATATTTCAATTCGGCGTTAGGCTTATCACAATTTTTAGCAATGGTTGTTTGAGAATATTAATTAAATGTTATGTTCAATTATTGTGTTACCATTTCCCCAAACAAATTGAAATTTCATTGTGTTATTATTTAAATAAGGAAAAATAACTGAGCATGTTTTCCTGTTTAACAACTAAAAATTAGCATTGTTTTTCCTTACAGTTATGAGTTTCTAATTTGTTTACATTTCTTAAATTTCTTTCAAAGTTATGAGCGGTTTCTTTTAACGTCTTGAATTGATATGCCACTTCGTCAGACATTCATATTATACCAAACTTGTTCTTATATTCAAATCATATATGAAGTAGGTTTAAGCACGCATTTGCTGTTTTCGCTTTTCCAGGACTTGTGTTTAATTAAAACATAATAGTTGGATTTATGTTTATAATTATCTGCATTTTAGTCTTATAACTTTAGGGTAGAATGTGTCTTTGCTACAAAAAAACTAAAAATAGTGATATGATATGTAATTAAGTCTGTATAAATAAAGGGGTTCTTGGTCAAAAGTACTTACATTGAATAAGTCCCTCATGGATTTTTCCTCAATTGTTGTGAATATGGCAGTAGCAAACTGTAGGTCTACAAAATGTTTCTAATACCCTCTTGATATCATTGTAAAAAAATAATAATCAGTAAACTATCTTGGAGTATACTAGAAGATAGAATTGAAATACAAGCCAGGAATTTATTATTATTTTTGTATTTTTATTTGCGTAAAAAAGAAAAGAGATATTTTTGAATAAGTTTTGCAATTGGTAGTTGTAGTAAGGATTTCCTTGGCTTTGTTTACCTTCCAAATGTCAAACTGCAAATCACAACCTCCGCTAAGTCAGCTATTCACCTTGGAGAAGAGAGTGGGATTGGAGTTTAACAATGATCTCACCCAATTCTAGTCTAGAATAGTGTACCAGCTCCCAAAATCTCTGAAAAGATTGTGTACTCAAGATGTCCTCAACCACTGAGCCAACTATGGCACCAAGCTAGATCTCACTCTTACCTAAGGGAACTGTGATAAGGGTATGTCTAATAGTTGGGTTTGATTATCTTTTTATGCCAACAAAGAGTGAGATGAGCTCTAGAGTCTAGTGCATTGATCTCCCCTTCCATGTGACCGTTTTCCCTTAATGGATGAACCCACTGACTTGTAGTGATATGTAGTATTGATATCTATTCCATTAAAGGAATTGTAGGACTTGGGGTTCATACGACCTAGCATATCTCCATGGGGAGCCCCTGTGATTTTCATTAAGAAGAAGGATGGGTCTTGGCGACTGTGCATTGACTACTATTAGTTGAATAAAGTGATGATGCAAATATTATATATATATATATATATATATATATATAATATATATATATATATTATATATATATATATATATATATATATATATATATAGAATTGGTCCTTACAATCAAGACAACATATACTTAGTGTGACTGACCGATGGTGCAAGCGACAAGTGTGACACTTGTGATAGATTGTTGAACGATTGCGACGACACTTGCACAACAATGCATAAAACTTCATGTGTGTGTGTGACATATGTTTATATAGCGAATACAACTTTTACACACGAAGCGAGACCTTGTGCATGACTAGAACATGGCTTCAAGTGTGACATTGTGACCAACATGTGAAAGGATGTTCGTTGAACGGTCAAGCGTGGAGGCTGCAAAGACTCAACACAAGCTCACGAGGTGAGCATGAGTGCTTGCAAACATCAAGTAAAAACCCAAAGGAGGCTTCGAAATTAGATTCAGGCCAAAATTTTGGAGGGTGTTGCATCCACTACAACACTTGGCGACACACTGGTTGAACTCCAACTTCTCTGTTTTTGTCCATTAACAGCATAGGGCCTTGGTCTTTTAGGGAGTATTGAATTGATGTGCGGGTTACTTCGGCCTGCCCATTTACCCCATGGGCAGACTGAAGAAATTTCAACCCCCACTCTGGTTATCAGTTTTCCTTATCACTCCATTCATTTAGTTTTAAATCTAAGCATGATAAAAATTCTAAAATCTGGAAATGACAATATTTTTCTAAAAAAACAAATTTAGAGATTTCACAACTGCTCAAATTGTAGAAATAAATCACAGCAAAATTATGATAGCCACACACAGAAAATAACACAATGATTTTTGGTCAATGTGACCCTGGAAAAACCCCCTAAAACTCTTGGGGAAAACCAATTTGAGAGCTCTTCTTTATTTCTAAAAATGTTTTTAAAGAGAAACTGAAATACATAGTAAAAATTCCAGCAACCACAAAATACAACTTATCTCAATTTTCGTGCTTGAAGTCCACCTTGAAAATTGTGTCAATTAGCAAATAGCCAAAACAAAATTTTTTACACCAATAAAACAACATTAAATGCTATATGACCAGCCTTGAAAAATGTGCCCAGAACTTGTTGTCCCTCTTCCTCGATTTCTGTACCTTTCTCCTGCTGTACGATTTTTCCTTGGGATGCGTGCCAATAAATGTTGCAGCCCAGATTTGTTGAAATGTCTTCTTACTGCTCTCCTTCATTTCTTCACTACTTAAAAATTTTATCCTTGCTCTCTCTTCTCTTTCTCTCAAATGCTCATGAAAGAATGAATTGATCTTTTCTTCTCTTCTCCTTTTATTCTCTAAATGACCTTTTGGGTTACCCTAAGATCTAATTGTTGAGATTCATTTAGATCTAGGGATGAGAATAAATGTGCATTTAATTCTCACTTTCTATTTTTTAACTCACCCACTTAAATAAAGACCCACTTAACTTTTTATTTCCATAGTCACTTTTTTCACTTTCTAATTCTTCATTGACTTTAATAAACTCACCTTTAAATTAGAATGTAACTTTACCACTTATAAAGTCACTTTTAAATTAGAATGTAACTTTACCACTTATAAAGTCACTTTAGGAGAAAAGTAAAAATAAATTTGGACACTTTTCCCTAGGCGAAAGATCAAAGCCTTAGAGAACCACTTTTGAGGTAGTACCCAAATTTTAACAATTTATTATTCCTATTAGGAACATGATTCAGAATATTTAATGTGGCAGTAATTTGTTATTAATTGGTTGACGTAACACTAGATAAGGATTCTGGTACATAACATAAATGAATGTGGTTTATCTTGTCAGAAAGATTCCTTGCAGTTGTCTTTGCACCTAGTATCAATCCTTGAACAATTTTGATCTCTCAAAGCAAATATTGCTAGGGTACTAACTCACATATTTACTTTTGACTGCATTGTATAATTTGTATTCTTGTTTTGTTTATGCAGGTTACTTTGTACAAGTGGTATTTGATTAGGGTGGTTAAAGACTGTCCTCAGAATGGCACATTGATGATGAAGAACAGGTAGCTGTTGGAGGGTACACAACACCAGAGTAAGAGATATAGGAAACCTTTCAGCTGGTTGCTGGGTCAGCTGTTTTATGGAGGCTATGTTGGTGTATCTTCACCTGTTTCAATCTTTATCCATATTCATCTATGTGGTTTACATTGTTACAGTTTGCTGGATTGTGAGAAGTTTAGGACAGCACCTATAGAATCCCGTCTAGAGAAATGCAAGCTGAGGATGGTTGATGGGCTTGATGTTCTCCTGATGGGTACAATAGATGAACAATGCACTAATGACAATGGTTTCCTTTCCAAGTATGGTAGATGATTTTTGTTTCTTCTTTTAGTTTGGGATATTTTAGGATGATTATTTACTCTATCTTCTAACTCATAGTTCATCAGGTAATCCATTTATTCCTGCATGGTTTTCCATTTAACTGGAACCATATTATCAGTATATCCAATAGGAAACCAAGTTTAAATATGCATATTCTACCGGCTAGCAATACAGAAGATTGTGCAAGCAAGGAAAAAGTGGAAAAACCTGACTCCAAGTGCCTAGTGGTACAGGTTGATGGCACAGAGACTGGCAAATCAAGTTTACTGAAACAAGAACAAAGCTTGTCCAGAACAGATTCTTGAAGGGAATCCTCACTAAGGCGCAGTAAGAGAGTAAGACACGACTCCCAGCCTGCTAAATTGTCTAAAAAATCTATTTGTTGCAAGCTAAGCACAGAAGACAAGCCTGAAAAGTTTTTCACAGTTGTGGAAACACAGGAGAAATCTAATATCTTAAAAGAATCAGAAGCTAACTTGAGTTCAGGTGCACCTAATAAATCTTTAAATTTCAAGTCCTCAGACATGGACAGTCATGTACAGATAGTCCAAGAAGATAAGTTGACAGCTTCTGGAAAAGAATTTGTGGGATTACAGGACAATCCTAATATCTTGAAAGGAACAGAAGCTAACTTGTCCCCAGGTGCTCCCAGTAAATTTGTAGAAAAGGAAGCTCCAAGACTCAAGTCATCAGATGTGGACAGTGATGTACAAGTAGCCCATGAAATATATGGACAGATTCTGGCTGTGATTAAGGAGGACTAAATCTCCAAATTTCTCAGCATTTCATGTTGGCAGAGGTCCTGTAAAAACTGAGAAAAATGTTTCACGAAAATACAAGAGCAAATATTTCAAAAAACAGATTGACGGTGGGAGTTCTCATGATGAAGCCAAATTAATAGAGTCTACAGGAACTGTGAAGATAAAAGAAAACAATGCAAACCAGACCATTGACAAATTACCTAATTCCGAGGGTGACGCTGATAACAGAACTGATAACCAGGAAGCTGAACAATCATCCTGGAACAATGTCCATTTGGAGCAATTAATTGATAATTGTACTCCTGTAGAAGAAGGGTCGCAAAGTCATATTTTGGAATTTGCTGACATTGGTGGCAAAAGAAGAAGGAGACCAAGTAAGTCAGATACTAATAGAAGGAATGTGTATTCTCAAGCATCAGGAGACATATTATGTGATAAAGGTACAGTGATGGATGGCATAAGTAATAATTCTGATGGTAAAGAATTGAAAGATATGACTGACTGTGAGTTGCATCAGGAAATTACCCCCAAAAGGAGAAGAGGCAAAGATCCTGTTAAAACTGAGGAGAATGTTCCACAAAGATATAAGAGGACCAAAGAATCCAAAGAAAAGATTGACTGTGTGGGTTCTCTTGATGAAGCTAAATTGGTAGAGTCTACAGGAACTGTGAACATAGGAGACTGCAATGCAAACCTGACCATTGGCAGGTTCCCTGATTCAGAGGGTGATGCTGATCTTAGAGCTGGTAAGCAGGAAATTGAGCAATCATCCCAGAACAAGGTGCATTTGAAGCAATTGATCAATAATTCTACTCCAGTAGAACGGACCCGAGCAATTGAAATTCCTATTTCAGAATTTGCTGTCACTGGTTCCAAAAAGAGAAGAGGGGGACCAAGTAAATCCAATACAATAAGTAGCAGAAATAGTAGGAATGCATATTCTGAAGCCTCAAGGGACATATTATGTGATGAAGCTACTGTGATGGATGGTAGAAAAAATAATTCTGATGTTAAAATTATGATTCGCTGCGAGGAGTTGCATCAAGAAATTACTCCTACAAGTCCGCCATTAGATAAAGCATGCAAAGGGACAGATGAGACAGTGCATACTGAAGAAGAGAATTTGGCAGAATTTGGTCTTTTACATTTCCAGAAACCTGTTTCATCTTTTTCTGCAGAAAATATACCCTTTTCCTCAGGAGATAGTCACATTAATAATGATTTCATTAGAGTTGAGAAAGCTGTGAACAAGACGAAAACAAAGAGAGAAGGCAAAAGTAAAAGTAGGACAGGGGATGCAAATCCCATGTGTAATGTTTCAAATGGGCTTGTGTGTAATGAGATAACAATGAAGGATGGTTTAAAGCTGAAGCTTGATGATATCAGTGAAATTGTGGATGGTGATCTAAACCCGGTAACTGTTGAAATTGAACATGACATGTCTGCTGAACATGACACTGAACTTAGTGTCGACCTTGTAAAGGAAACTATTGATAAGGATAAAGATAGCCTGCAAACTCAAAAGAATGGTACAGAAAGAACCACAAGCACTCTAATTGGTAAAAGACAGTCTTCGCATTCAAAGGTAAGTTCTCGTGTATGACTATGCAATGCATATTATGCTTGGTTGCAGTCAGGGTTCATTTCAATGTTCATATGTTACTTTTTTCTAATTATTGGTTGTGATACTTGTGGACATTTTTGTCTATACAATGTGATGCAGATTCCACCCCCTCTTCCTCCATCCCGAATACAAACAACACCTGAAGAGGTGTCCAAAGCTTTTGGCTTAAAGACTTCAAGATCTGGTGAAATTTCTGGAACTTTTCTCTGGCATTTTTAAATTACATGTAAATCTTGTATTGCATTCGGAACAAAGTAGGCAATTCCAACAAATATTGTATTTTAAGATTTTGTAGGAAGATATCTGTTAGTATCAGAGTAACGATTGACTACAGACAATGCATGTAGAGGGTCGGGACTACCATTGTTCAAATGATGCACAGATATTCTGATATAAACATCTGTATTTGACACATCATGAAATTTCATTGACTTTTATTGCAATTTTTTAATTAACTCCACTGTGTTGCCCCCACTTTTACTGGGATTGTAATTATTTGACAACGGTAAACAATTTCTGTAGTCTAAATGTGCTACGAATTGGCCCTTTTCTAGCCACTCAAAGCAATGTGAGGGAAACCAGCATTTTTGGCTTGAAATCTGGCCAAAATCATTTTAGGTTTATGGAATTGCAGATATCAGATGTTAAGAGTGCACAATCTCATTGCAGTAGTGGTTTTCAAAGGTGCTGAGTTCATTTCTACATTGGAAGCAGCAATTGTGAAAATTTTAATTTTGACAAATATTGCCTTACTGGAATCTGGTGATGGCAAACTGGAAAAGGTCAAAAATGTAGATTCTAGAATGCTTAGCCATCTTCTAAACAATTAGTATGAACTTTGTTTATGTCCATGGAATCAGTTCTAGACTCTGCTAGCATAGCTGTCATTTCTTTGGGCAATAAATAAAGTTTTGTTGAGGCTTCTTACATTAATAAGTTCTATGCAGGGCGAATACTTGTGCTGCCACTAGCTCACTGGTGCAACCAAACAATTGCTTATGATTGGGTTAGTAGCTTTGTTTCTTAAAATGTTAAATAACTGATTTCAATTACGATAACGTTCAATGGATCTGTTTATTCTTTCAATCCTCTGTTTAGTCATTGTACTTGTTTTACTAAACCACACTAGATAATATTTGCTTCCAATGTTTTAACCTTGGAGATAATGTTTCTATCATATTTTTCAGTTGTGTCCACAACTTGTTTTATGTTTTATGTAACAGTCTTGTGCACAGGCATGATACACAAAAGCTTTGTTCGTTGGTTTACTAGTTGATGATAGTTCTTCATAACCTGATGCTATAAACTTGTTTATAATTCAGTATTTTTGCTTATAACTGTGTGAATAGCCTAATGTCGGAAATGACAGATGTCTTTTATATGGTCTTTGGGGTCTTGGTTTTCTATTTGTGATCTTTGGGCTTGTTTTACAATCTTTGCATCTTCAAAAGTGATTCAGGATCTCTCTAGGTTTATCAAGGTGTGGCATAATCTTCTTGAGACTTAATGCGAAGCTATATATTGCTTTTGAAAGCTTTAATCTTGGGAATTGTCTTGTATTATTCTTCCTGGGCAGTATTTGTCTTTGCAACTTATTCAGAAAATTCTTCTGTGAGGTTATTATGTTATTCTATATTGGAAAAGTAAAAGAAATAACTTTTTCGGCTTATTCTACCTTTCTAAACGTCTCTTCTCAGAGCTAACTTGCTGGAGATGAGTGGTTGTTTGTAAGCTCAGGGCTGGTTGGAAACACATCTTTGATATATCATGTAATTCTTGAGTAGAACTAGAATCATTTGCTGAGCGACTGATATTATGTAGCGAACTTTCTGAAGATTGTGGTAGAATAGAAAGCAAAGGGCTTGATTTTCAAAGTCACGAAATTAGAACTTGTGTTATAGATCTTCTAAAGTCATAGATTTATCCGGATAAATTCCTTGTTGCTTAGTTGTCCTTTAACATGGTTGGATTTTTCACTTTAGTATTTAGTGAAGTTCTTCATGAAGTTAGTTCTTAGATGATAGCAATAGTGATTTAGAACAATGTTGCATTAATTGTTATCGGGATAATATCGGCGCGAGGAAAAAATAGGAAAAAATCATAATTATCGGGAAATAGTCTGAAATAATTGGGAAAAAATTGTTTGGTACAAAAATATTCATTTTTTTTTATCATTTTTTTTCAATTTTTTTTAATATCTAAACCATCTACAACATAAAATAAATACATTGACACATAAATATGATAAAAGAACTAATATATAAGATGTTTAATATCATTTCTAGTGCTAAAATCACACATAACATTGAATCATGTCCTGAATAGTAAGTCCTAACTCCTGGAGTCCCAACTCAGCCTCAAAATATCAACAAAAAATATAATAATGTATCTCATCATGTCATAATGTCATATACAATAAAATGAAGAAAATAACTAAAGTCTAATCCTATTGATTTCCTCTGCCCCTCTTGCGAGAAAATGCCACAACTTTCCCTTTCCCTCCAGATGTCGATGCTGCTGCTGGTGGAGTTGGTAGTGGAGTCTGCTATGCTCTAGAAGTTGAAGAACTAGAAGTAGGAGTTATAGGAGGTAGACCACGTCCTCTATTGGTGGCCGGGGTAGCCCGAGTAGGTGGTGTCACCTGGAAACATTACAATCTCCCAATCCTGAAATCTTGAAAAATTGATAAGTTTGCTGGATTTTGAATGAAATCTAAAATTCTACTTTCTCCATATGAAATCCAATGAGGCCGGAACCACTCTCAAACATCCTGAGTCATTTCATGGTAATGTTAAAAATTTAAGTAAAAGCGACATTCTCCTTAATCTTCATTTTCATCCTTTTACTTTAAGAATTTAACATTACCATGAATAGCATATCAATACTAGGGCCTAGACTTGATCATTAAGCTGCCCCACTCAAAAATTATTTGTTTCTTTCAAAAAAAATTTGCATTTTGAACATTTAGCATCCCTTATAAAACCTTGCTGCCTCGATTGCCCGCGATAAAAACAGAAAAAATCGCGATTTTTTCCAAAAAATTGGGTATAAAAAAACTAGCGATAATTTCGGATATTACTCGCGATAATATCGGCAGCGGGAAATTATCGCGATAAAATGATAATATCGCGATATTATCGCGATATTAACAACACTGGTTTAGAACTCTTGACCATAATGAAAATTTCTTGATATATTGGATAACACCTATAGAGGATTGCTTCCCCTTTTTTTTTGTTCCCGTTTGAATTTATTTAGAAATCCCTATGTATAGATGGAAAGATTATTATGTTGTAGGTCTTTAAGGTTTCAGGATTTTGCTTTGGTCGTGAATATGATTGTAAGTGGAAGGGTTGCAGGTTTCATGGTGATTTTGGAAGGTATATCAATGCCTTAAGTTTAATGTTAGTTGTGCTTGACATCGACTTTTAGCTTCATGGTTTTCATTATTCATCGTAGGTGCCCTTGCAGAGTTCATCGTTCTTTTGAAATTTTCCAAGTGTTGGACAATGGTTGTTACCTCAATGGGTTTGGTTATGTCTTGTAAGCAGAGTTGTTTACTTCACCCTGAATGTGGAATCAAACATGATCAGGCTTTTAATTATGTTTTAGGATTTAATCAAGTGTGGGTGTCCATCATGTCAAAGGGACCTCGGGTCAATGCCCTGGAGTTATCCAATGTATCCTTTTCTTTACTCCATACATTGACTCTCTTGATGTCCCAAAGAATTATTTTTCAAAAAACTATTCTCTGTTGGCCCAACCATTGAGTCAATCTTTGTTAGACCATCGCAAGTATGTGGCACATGATCATGTCGATACACTAATAGCTTGATGTCTTGGCTATTCCAAGGATCAATTAGGTACAACCACATGGACCAATGAAACCATGCCACGTGTACATTGTGCCCATGCATGTTGGCAAAGGAAAAACTATACTTGTAGATGTGATAGGATGACACATGCTACATTGCAATTTTAGCGACATGCTCTAGCCAGTTGAATTGATGCACAAACCAAAGGAAACACACATGTGCCAACTTCCAATCAATGGATGGAATGTGTATGCACATTTGGAGAAGTCAATTCATCACGTATATGACATCGTGCTATTTTGACTGGTACATGGTTTTCTTGAAGACTATCAATGGGCTAATGAATAAGTGTTGGATTGATGGCCAAGTCAATGCTCATCGGTCTATCTAATATGCTGAACCTCTTTCAATACCTTGATAGATCAATGGGCTTATACCTTGATTAATATTACCATGACGAAGAAACATTTATAATCAAAGCTTGCCAAGTGGATGGATTGGATCATGCTACATGGTAGATGCTTGGAAAGGCAAAAACCAATCGAAGGATAATTATGAAATCTCTATGTTGTAGATATACAATCATTTTGGTAGCTTGAGGAAGAAAGGAATACGAGAATTATTTGAGTAACATAATTAGTATCAGTTTAACTGGAGTATTATGCTTAAGAAAAGTGGTACCTCAATGGGATGATTTGATTAATGGTGTTAATGGGAAACATGTGAAAAACTTTTAACATACCATGTGGTAGGACGTTGTCATTAGTTATGTAATGTCCCCATTTTCAGTTTCCTCTATAGTACAACCAAGATGGATTTTCAAGGTATGTGATGGCCGGGCCATAGGAGTAGGATTACAAATTGGAGGTCTCAGAGGTGTTTTGGCGGGTTTTATGGGATCCAACGGCGTTCGCTTTCTGTATTCTATCATCCACACAACTTGCTTTTGGTTTCGCTGCATTTCGATAATTCTCATAAAACGAGGTTATTATTGAGCCTAAATTAATTATGCTTAAGGTGGCATTCTGGGAGGAATATATGATAGAACACCTTCGTGTAATAGCTCGTTGGAACCAGAACGAGAAGATCTACAAGATGAAATGATGAGAAGTGAATTCCAACGACCAAAGAAAGTATGGTGGGCAATTTACCATTTTCCTGGATTAAAAGTGACCTTTATTAATCACTTAATTAAATAAAGGAAGGGGAAAAGGATTAATTGAAGGAACAAGGCCAAACGCGACTTAAGTAAAATAAAATAAAAAGTCACTTAGATGAAGTCAAGGGGGAGCTTCTAGAATAATATTAAAATAATCAAAATGAAATACTTCTAGAAGATTGAAGATTTATCTATCGAGTCTCTAAAAGGAGGATGAGATCATTTGGGACATCTTGGATTTGTGTATTGTCTTTGTAAGAGATTTTGAGAACCTGGTTCTCAACTTCAGTTAGCCCCAAGATAGAAACCCTTGGGTGGTTCGGTGAGAGTGGACAAAAACCAACCTCATCCCTTCATGAATTCATTCAAAATTCACAGGTGCAGTTTTCATTTTCCAGTTCAGTTTTGGAGGTCTGGTTTCAACATTGCAACAAATTATTTTGGAGGCCAAATTATTTATCTCAGCTATTTCAGTTTGTATCTGTGTGTAAACCCTATCCATTTAATATAATAAAGTTGAACTTATTTCCATTATCGCATTTTTGAGTTGCCATAGTTTGTCTGTTGCATTTTATTGGCCATTTTGTATTAGATGGATGAAATTTTTATATGAAGAATTTTGGTTGAGTGAAGTTCCGAAAACTTGTCAAATATTCTGTTTGGAATAGTTTAGTGTTATAAGAGTTGGTTTTCTTGCCAGCTTGAGGGTTTTCTCTTGTGATTTGTCAAGCCAAATTTATCATTTGTAGGATTGATCTCGTGGTCAAGAATAGTGTTGGATTCCAGAGATTATTGTTAGAAAGCTGACCCAAGTCATTGAAGCTGAGATCGAGTTCCTATGCAAGATGACAAAGTTCTTGTCACTGGGTCGAATCCCTTGGTGACCAGATCTATGCTAAAGCATTCTTAAGGAGGACGAGATCATTTGATTTGTTGAAGGACGGATTTACTATTGGGAAAGGGCTAAATGTTGAATATTTGATGATGAAATATAAGGCTCAATGCACTCTCTGACGCAGATTGTCTAAGTGAAACAAGCAATTGTTATGGCATGCTTGCTTAACAGAGATCAATTACAAAATTTTTGTTTTTCTTTGTTACAGGTGTTTTCTTCGATCTAAGTAAAAAGAGTTGATCCAATGACGCAATAGTCTCTTTCCTGGCATGAGTATGTGGTCTGAATTATGCAAATATATGGATGTTTTGCATGCAATTTGGAGTTTGCATGAGAGCATTGAAATCCTAGTGTGATGGTCAATCTAATCATTTTGGAGAGTAGTTGAATTCATAGGGGTTGTGAATCTTTTGGAAGGCACACTATTACATTGTTGCAATTGATTGCGAGCAAGTTTTACGAAGGAGCTCTGTGCACTCTGGTCTACGTGTGAGTCAAGTTACTCTGATTGTTATCGTGGAAGTACGAGGGTTGAATATCACCAACCTGAAGATCGAGTAACAGTCGTTTGGCAAGCAATCAAGGCAAATTTGTTGTAGTAAACCTGAGATCGTTGCTGACAGATAGAGTCACAACTTCAATTGCTAGTGTAGGTTGTATGACTATAGAACACGCATGCGAAAGGGATTAAGCTATAATTATTTGCATGGTCAGTATCGCAGTACAAAGTTCTTGATACAAAATGATCGCGAGTTATTTGCACGAATTGCAGAGCTAATTAGCATAATCATCTATTGCGAGAAATTCGGGTGAGAGGCACAGGGCTGTCTAGAATGTCGTCGTGGGATACTATAGTGGTTGTGGGTGAATAAAGGTGCGGGTGACTGAATTTGGACCATTTCCAATGAGTTCATGCCTTGTCCATCTAGATGCCCGGATCACCAGATGCATCCCAAGAATGAGATGGGAAAACCTACCCCCTAGAGTATCCCGATGCAAATAACACTTGGGGAAAGAAGAAGTGTTCGACCCAAATCAGTGTTGCATGAACTGCCCTCCTTACACAAATCGTAATGCGAAACTGCGTCATGTGCAAAACTGTGGGCGTACTATGTGTGAAATTGCGGTTTCAAAAATCGAAATTATGGTTTTGTCGAAAAACCATGCTTTTTAGACTTTTATAACCATGATGGTTCCATTCGTGGTTCCACAGGCCCAAACGACAGTTGTCGTGTAGTTTCGTCGGTCAATTTTTTGTTGTTGTTGGAATTTTGGAAACCATGCTTCCTAAACACTCCCAAGGTGCTACCTTAATGCTCCCTAGATGCTTCCTAGATTATGCGTCATGGTAATGTTAAATTCTTTAAGTAAAGGATGAAAATGAAAGATAAAAGAGAATAGCACTTTCATTTTCATCCTTTTACTTAAATTTTTAACATTAGCTTGAAATGACTCAGGATGTTTGAGAGTGGTTCCAACCTCATCAGACTTCATATGGAGAAAATATAATTTCATAGCCCATTCAAAATTGAACAGACTTGGCAGTTTTCAGTATTTTAGGATCAATGGGATTGTGACATTTCATTAGATTATATCATGTATGAGGGCATATGATTAGCATTTAATCAAGAGCACCAAGTGTAAAAATTTCTATTTTCCCACCCCGGTTTACAGTTTCTCCTTATTTCTCCCATGTAGTTAAATGCCCTTTCCCATAACCATACATTCAACAAGCTGAAAAAAATAAATTTGCTGAAAACACAAATTCTGGAAAATTTACAGAATGCTGGAAATTGCAGAAATAAAAATCAGCAGTAATAAACAGCCATTAAAACACATTAAAACACTGATATTTTTTGGTCAATGTGACCCTGGAAAAACCCCCTACAACTCTTGGGGAAAACCAGTTTGAGAGCTCTTCTTTATTTCTGAAAAAAGCCTTTTTACAGCAAGAAAATATTCAGCAAAAATCAGCAAGCAAACTTTTACAACTTATCTCAACCTTGCTGAAACTCAGCCTTGCTGAAAAACTGCCCTGCTGAAACTTCGTTGTTGTTACTCCGCTGCTGAAACTCCGCTGCTGATACTCCGCAGCTCACTGTCCAGAAATCTCCCTTGCTCTCTTCCTTCTCTCAATCTGCTCATGAAAGAATTGAATCGAATGTGATTTTTTCCTCCTTTTCCTCCCTTAATATAACTCCAAATGACTTTTGGGTGATCCAAGTGACTTTTGGGTGATCCCTAAATCCAATGGCTGAAATAGATTTAGATCAATGCCTGAGATTAAATGCACATTTAAATCTCACTTTCTATTTTTTAATTCACCCACTTTAATAAAGACCCACTTAGTCATTTATTTCCAAAGTCACTTTTCCTTTCTAATTTTTCATTGACTTTATAAAAGTCACTTTAAAATTAGACTTAGTAACTTTATCACTTAAAGTCACTTTTAAATTAGATTTAACTTTATAAAAATTATAAAGTCACTTTAGGAGAAAAATTAACTTCTTTTGGACACTTTTCCCTAGACCAAAGATCAAACCCTTAGGGAACCACCTGTCCTTCGGTACCAAATTTCAACATTCCCTCTTACTGAGGAAGGTGTTCCTCACCACACCCATCTTATCTCTGAAGTAGACATGCTTGCCCCGTGGTAAGGCTTTGGTAAGAATATCTGCAACCTGCTCATCAGTGGGAATATACTCAAGCTTCACAACGCCCTTATGAACATAGTCTCTGATGAAATGATATTTCATCCCGATATGCTTTGACCTATCATGAAATACTCGATTTTCCGTGAGTTTAATGCAACTCTGATTATCACAGTGAATCATTGAAGGTCTCAACTGCTGACCAAATAAGCCAAACAACATCTTGCGAAGCCAGATGGCCTCACAACTAGCTAGACTGGCTGCGATATACTCTGCTTCCGCTGAACTCAATGCTACTGACTGCTGCTTCCGGCTGAACCATGACACTAATGCCGAACCCAACCCAAAACAACACCCTGAAGTGCTCTTCCTATCAGAAGCACAACCTGCCCAATCAGAATCAGTATAACCTGTCAATCTCACTCCATCTCCCTGCCTGTAGTCCATACCATAATCCACTGTCCCCTGCAAGTACCACAAAATGTGTTTTGCAGCCACCCAGTGAACCTTCCTAGGCTCACACATAAACTGAATCATCGTGTTGACTGCAAAACAAATATCTGGTCTAGTGTTGACCAAATACATCAAGGAACCAATCAGCTGCCTGTACAATGTGGGATCCACCAACTCGGAATCTGAAGCATGAAGCTTCTTCCAGTTGGTGATCATTGGTGTTGACATGGGTTTACAATCCTCCATGTGGAATCTGCCAAGGATGTCCACAATATACTTCCCCTTCCCTAGGAAGAAATGCCCCTCCTCCTACCACACCTCCAAACCCAAAAAGTAATGCATCAAGCCGATGTCCTTCATCTCAAACTCCGCCGCAAGATCTCTCTTGCAGTGCTCTATGAGTCTCTCTGCACCTGTAATGATCAAGTCACCCACATAAAGCACCAGAATGAGAAGCTCCTCACCTATCACAATATAGTAAAGGTTCGGATCTGCCTCACTCTTTGTGAAACCCATCCCCTGCAAGTATGTATCTATCCTGGAGTACCAAGCTCTGGGAGCTTACTTCAGGCCATAAAGGGCCTTCTTCAGTTTGCACACATGGGACTCCTTCCCATGCACCTCAAAGCCTTGTGGCTGCTCAATGTACACCTCCTCCTGTATGAAGCCATTCAGAAATGCAGTCTTCACATCCATCTGGTGGATCTTCCAACCCATCTCTGTTGTTATCGATATAATGGAGTGGATCGAAGTATATCGAGCCACGGGAGCGAAGGCCTCCTCATAATCACTCCCTCTACCTGGGAGAACCCTCTAGCCACAAACCCAATGCTGCCATCTGCAGCATGCTTTACCTTGTAAAGCCATCTAGAAGTAACCACGAATTTGCCCTCAGGCCTTGGCACCACCTCCCAAACATCATTCTTCATGATAGAAGAATACTCCTCCTACATGGCCTCTCTCCAGACCTGTTGGCTAGCTGCCTCCTCATAGCTAGAAGGCTCAGAGTCAAGGATGCTAGTAACCATCGCCATATAGCTACAAAATCTCTCAGGTGGTCTACTCTCTCTGACTGGCCTCTTAGGCTCAGCAACAGATGTGGCATCTCTCAAGGTGTCTTGAAGCCACTTGGGCTTCCTCTTCCCTGAGCATGCTTCTCCCATTGGAGAATGAAACTCCTCCTCATCACCATCGGGAGCCTGAACTCCTGAATGCCTGTCCCTTGTCCTCCTGCATGCACCTGAACCTGTAGAAGCTGAGGTACCGTGTGAACTGTCCATCAGTGGACTCCCTAGTGAACTGCTCTGTGGACTGCTCTGCATGCTGCCCAGAGCACCACCCCTCTGGCTCAGCGAGCCACTGCTCACTGACAGACCTGACATCATCCTAGATGCACCTCCGGATCCTCCTGATCCCTGCCCACTAGATCCCTGCGACTGACTCAACTGCTACTGAGGGTCTGGCTGATCCAGATACTCTAACTCCCGTGACCTCCTAAAGGTCCTGTCCTCCTCGAACTTCACATCCCGCCTAACAACAACTTTCCTCTGTGCAGGAATGTAAATCCGAAAGGCCTTTGAGGTCTCACTGTAGCCCACAAAGATACCCTTCTCTGCGGTGGGCTCTAGTTTGGTCCTCTTCTCCTTGGGTATGTAGGAGTATGTAATGGACCCAAAGATACGAAGATGACCAACATCAGGCTTCTTCCCAGAAACAGCCTCCTTCGGAGTCATGTGCCCCAAGGCACGATGCGGACTCCTGTTTTGCAAATAAACAGCTGTGTTGCAGGCCTCTGCCCACAAGAACAATGGCAACCCCTGATCATGTAACATGGCTTTGGCAGCCCCTACGATGGATCTGTTCTTCCTCTCCGCAACCTCGTTCTACTGGGGGTTGTAAGGAACAGTGAACTCCCTCCTAATGCCTGCCTCCGCACAATAGTCCAACTCTCCAAGGGTGTACTCTCCCCCATTGTCCGACCTCAGGGACTTGATCTTCCAACCTGTCTGTGTCTCCACAAGAGCTCTAAACTCCTGAAACCGCTTGAAGACCTCACTCTTTGTCTTTAAGAAATAAATCTAGGTCCTCCTGGAGTGATCATCAATGAATAAAACATAGTACTCATATCCACTCAAGGAAACATGAGACATCTGACCGCTCACATCGGAATGAATCAAATCAAGTATCCCAGTTGCTCTGCTGTCACTGCTAGGAAAAGGAGATTTGGCAAACTTGCCCATCGCACATCCTCTACAAGTATCAAAGTGATCAGTATTGAAATCCGGCACACCTGTAGTGATCTCCCGCAAGGTCCTCGAGGCTCCATCATACATATGCCCCATCCTGCGGTACCAAATCTCACAAAGCTCAGAACTGCTAGCTCGGTTGTCGGTACTACTGCTCAATGCCAAAAGGGGCTGGAATAACTTGTACACATTTGCATCAGTACACCTATCACTCTAGCTGAATCAGCTGGAGTGCCCCTAGGATACATCAACACCTGTCCTCCCCTGAACAGTACCTCATATCCTCTGTCCTCCAAAGCTGAGACGGATATGAGGTTTTTCCTCATCCCAGGCACATAAAGAACATCTGACATCTTCAAGGGAGGTTTGAACTTTAGACTCCCTCTGAAATGTCAGTGTCCCCACACCGACTGCTCTAACAACTCTGTCATCACCGAGTACTACCTCCATATCAGTGCAACTCTCTGAAAGCTCTGAGAAGTACTCACGGACTCCTGTCATGTGACGTGAAGCCCCACTGTCCACATACCAGATACCCGAAAATGCTCCGCTAATCGAGGGAAAAGCATGCTCCTTTTGAACCTGAGTGGCAGGTGATCTTGCACTAGAGGACTCACACGCAGTGAACCCAAACTCCCAGTCAAAACGATCTGCAAGTCCTCAACCTCTGTTGAAGCTACCACACTCTGGTTCTTCCCCTTCTTCTTCTTCTTCTCTGGACACACAACTGCATAGTGTCCCATCTTTTGACAATTCCAACACTTCACCTTGGAATAGTCCTTCTGTGTGTTACCTTGTTTACCTTTACCTTTGCCTTTACCCCCACTATTGCTTGTGGAAGCATGCTTCTTCCCTTGCCTTTCTTGCCTCCTGCCAACAGTGCTACATCCTCATCCTGCTCAACTGACTTAGCTGCCCCAAGCTGACCTTTCCTGATCTCTGTCTGAATGCAATCATCCCAAAACCTCTCCCATGTGGAAAGGGTCTCACATGCACAAACCCCACCAGCAAAATTCATCCATGAACGGGGGAGGTCATTCACTGCAATCCGCACCAACTAAGTGGGTGGAATGACCTCTCCAATCACTGCCAACTCATCTCTTACATTAGTAATCTTTGTGAGATATCCAGCTACACTATCATTACCCATTTTAATGGCCTTCAGCTTCTCCTTGAGGACCATATTACGGTTCTCATTGGTACTCTGGTAGAGATTGTACAATGTTGTCCACATCTCATGGGCATTTCTCTTTCCTCTCACATGAGGAATACAATGGTCTTTGACTCCGTCTAGAATCAGTGTTTTACCCTTGTTGTTCTTTTTATTATAATCAGCCAACTGAGTAGCATCAGTAGGCACAACAACAGGGTTCTATGTGGTATGCACAATAATGTCCCAGACTTCTGCCTCCTTAAAGATACTCTGCATTCTCTCCTTCCAAACACTGTAATTGGAATGCACATCCAACCTATCCTCCCCCTCAATCCCAATGACATCATGCTGTCCTAAAACTGAAAAATAGCACTGTTGTAGTAATAATAAAATTGTTGTTTGTGAAAAATTAGCTTGCTGGAATTTTCTGAGTGAAAAATCAGCAGGCTGTAATTTCCCTCCTTGCTGTCTCAAACTGCACCTCAGCACTCAACCTCTGATACCATGTAAAAATTTCTCATTTCCCACCCCGATTTTCAGTTTCACCTTATTTCTCCAAAATAGTTAAATTCCCTTTCCCATATCCATCTCAAACTGCACCTCAGCACTCAACCTCTGATACCATGTACAAATTTCTCATTTCCCACCCCGATTTTCAGTTTCACCTTATTTCTCCAAAATAGTTAAATGCCCTTTCCCATATCCATACATTCAACAACAGGAAAATAAATTTTGCTGAAAACACAAATTTTGGAAATTTTACAAAATGCTGGAAAATGCAGAAATAAAAATCAACACATACAAACAGCCATTTAACTCATTTAAACACAGAGATTTTTGGTCAAGGTGACCCTGGAAAAACCCCCTACAACTCTTGGGGAAAACCAGTTCAAAAGCTCTTTCTTATTTCTGGAAAATGCTTTTACAGTGAGAAATATTCAGTAAAAATCAACAAGCAAATTTTACAACTTATCTCATTTTTTTTTCCTCACAGCTAACTGGAAACTGCTGTAAAACTGTTGTACGGCCTGCCTCCTCCAAAACTGTTGTATGGCCTCCTCTGCTGTACGGCTATTGTACAGCCTCCTTTGTTGTACGGCCTGTTGTACAGTCTCCTCTGTTGTACGACTGCTGTAAGACCTCCTTCAAAGCGCTGTACGGACTATACGACCTCCTCTGAACTGCTGTATGGACTGCTGTAAAACTGCCTTGGAATGTGTGCCAAGTTGTTGCCTCCTTCTCCTCATTGTTTAGAAATCTCCCTTGCTCTCTTGCTCTCCTCTCAATCTGCTCATGAAAGAATGAATGATCTTTTCCTCCTTTAATCTAACCCTAAGTGACTTTTGGGAAACCCCTAAATCCAATGGTTGAAATAGATTGAGATCTAGGGCTGAGATTAAATGCTCATTTAAATCTCACTTTCTATTTTTTAATTCACCCCACTTTAATAAAGACCCACTTAGTCATTTATTTCCAGAGTCACTTTTCCTTTCTAATTTTAGATTGACTTTATTAAAGTCACTTTAAAATTAGACTTTAGTAACTTTATCACTTAAAGTCACTTTTAAATTAGATTTGACTTTATCAAAATTATAAAGTCACTTTAGGAGAAAAATTAAATTCTTTTGGACACTTTTCCCTAGGCCAAAGATCAAAGCCTTAGGGAACCACCTGTCCTCCGGTACCAAATTTCAACATGTTCAAGGTGCGTGGATTGAAAAGGCTATAGTGCGTGTTGTCAAATAGTAGGTCAAGTGTACATTGTTTAGGGTAGATTGGTGGCCATAGCAATTGACACCAAGCCCTAGTTATGTCCTTATATGATGGTTTTATGTAAGGGCCATGATCCCTATTACAAGAGCCCTAAGACTATTTTATTATAGTTTATAATATAACATGTAGAGGGTTTAAAATGTCAAAAATTGTCATGTGCGCTAGTTGATTCACTAATGTATGTTTTTTCGTTGTGCAAAGTACAAGTGTTGTCGCATTTGAGTGTGTTTGTGTTTGTGATTTTAGACTCAAATCAAATTCTTGAATGGCATGGAAAAATCAACAAGATTACGCTTGAATTCACCATACACATACCTACTCTCCCTTGCCTAATATTATACTAGCAACAATCATGAAACATAAGCACTAAAGGTGTGAACCTAAGTATAACTTTTCTACTTCTTTCATATCAAAGTTTTAGGAAAAATTCTTGAATCTCACAAACATGAACAAGATCATCCTACCTCGAAATCATTACAGAAGATAAATCGTCATGCAAAAAGCAAAATGTTTCAATGTATTAAAGGACAATAGTATTTTGTAGGAGAAAAGTATGGCTCACCCATCCTTTGTGCCAAGTTTGTTGAATTTCTAGTGTATCTTCACCACTTGACCTTTGTAGATTATACAATTGTAGTCGTTCACTATATAAAGAATATCATTATAGTTGATTATGAGAGCATAGATAACACATAATAAATTGAATAACAAACAAGTGGAGCCACAAATTAGCAAAAAATACTTTTAATTGAAATGCATTGCATATAGGTATGTTAACTCACCTTCATTTATGAAAAATGACCTCCATTTTCTCCATCTATTTCCTTCATTTCTTTCTCAGTCTCCTTCCTTCCTTTCCATTTCCACACCCAACAAATGAAACCAAGACCACATTATAGTTGATTATGAGAGCATAGATAACACATAATAAATTGAATAACAAACAAGTGGAGCCACAAATTAGCAAAAGATACTTTTAAGTGAAATGCATTGCATATAGGTATGTTAACTCACCTTCATTTATGAACAATGACCTCCATTTTCTCCATCTATTTCCTTCATTTCTTTCTCTCTCTCCTTCCTTCATTTCCATTTCCACAACCAACAAATGAAACCAAGACCAAACTACAAAAAACGTGAAAAAATGAAAACAAAGGAAAACAAGTACAACACACCCAACAAATTAATCCAAGACCAAACTACAAAAAATGAGCAAAAAAAAAACAAAGGAAAATAAGTACAACTCAAAGCATGGCCATGCTCAAACTCAAAAAACCAAACATGCAGACAAAAAAAAGAAAAAGAAAAATTGTAAATATCCCCTTTGCACATCATCTCTCCTACAATCTGATCTCCTCTACTGAAAGGAAAAAAAAAGTGGGTTGAATAAGGTTAAAATATACACACAATTAATAATGGTAAGCATATTTCAAAACCAATAATTATTCATAATAGAAAACGCACCTTCCCTAGAGTTTGTTTTAGAACGATGGGCACTCTCTTTTGTATTCCACTTGTTCGTGCTTATCAAAACAAGCCATCTACAACAGATTCAAAATAAAATATTAGAATCGTTATATAAGTAAAACTAAAGAGTCAAATGCAATCATTAATCGTAATAAGAAACACCTTTCTTTAAGACTGTTATATAAAAGGGGAGAGTCCACTTTGTATTTCATGTATTCATGCTCAATGGAAAAAGTCATTTGCACTAGATATACAATAAAATATTAGATTTCTAATAGAATTTAAACTAGAGAGTTTGAAGATATGAACTTGTCATGTGATTCCAGTTATATTTCGTGCTATATCTCAAAAAAATATAAATTTTATAAACTAGATGTACATCTACTACGACTAATACAAGCAATGTTTTCATAAGAAGTAAATTTTTCAAAAAAGGAATCTATGCATATCTAAACATATTGGACACTCAAAATCCCAAGGTCCACAAGGCAGTAGTGTTGTATGTTAGCAAGATGGTTGATTGGTCTAAGGGTCAGTATGTTTGTCTGCTTGACCTTACCCACCTCCTCTACAAGGCACGTTGTGTGGGGGTGTGCAAGTGATATGGAGTAAGAAAACATACATTGCACCATCCTAAATACTTCAGCTATAGTCACTTACTGCACAAAGTAATATTATATATGAGATCGCAAATAAACCACGAGAGAAAATGAATAACAAATATACAAAGCGATAAATTAATCACACACATACTTGTTCGCCCTTGGCTAAAGTTATAGCAACAACAACCTGAACAATAAGCCCTGAAATTGTGAACCTCAATATAACATTTCCCTTTATTCTGTATCAAAGTTATTGGAATATCTCAAACCTCACACTCATTAACAAGATCATACTACCCTGAAGCCATGACAAAAAGATAGATCGATTCGCAAAAAACAAAAATTTCAATCAATTAAAGGAAAATATATATTCTTATGTAGGAAAAAAATATGGCTTACCAATCGTCCAAGCTGCATTGGTAGAATGTCTAGGGTATCTTCACCTTAACTTTCATAGACTATACAATTGTTGTTGTTCACTACATAAAGCAGATCGATATAGTTGAGTGTGAAACCACATATAAAACATGTAATAAATTGAAAAGCAAGCAAATTGATTCACAAATGTGTGAGTGAAATGCGTTGCATATAGTTAAGGTGATTCACCTTCATTTATGAATGATAACCTCCATAATTCAAAACCAATAATTATTCATAATGGCAAACACACCTCCTTTAGAGTTTGTTATATAACGATAAACACTCCATTTTGTATTCCACTTACTCGTGCTCATTAGAACAAGACATCTACAACAAATAATAAGATATTAAAATCAATATACAATTTAAATTGGAGAATTGAATGCAATAATTAATCATTATATGAAACACACTTGTCTTTGGGTTTTGTTATATAAAGGGGGATAATCCATTTTTTATTTCATGTATCCATAATTTTGATGGATTGTAGTAAATATAATTTACTATACACCAACAAATGCACTTTAATTGTTTCAGTCAATATTTAGACCAGAACATATTGAGTCAATAAATGTCTTTAATTATTTTAATCAGAATTTAAACCATAACACATTGAATTCCCATGGTGGGAGCCCTCTCTCCAAAGAGAGCTTTTGAAATAGAAAATCAAGCAGAATTACTCAAAGAACTTGTGACAACAGTTAGCTAAGGTAGCCTTAAAGCTATCCACATATCAAATTGTTTAGAGTAATTCAATATAGTCATGTCATAGTAATTTGAATGAATAATCTTCTGCGTACTAGTGTGAAAGCTAACATTTTGGTTGTTTGTTTTAAAGATTCAGAGCGAGGAAACAATTTGTTATTGCAGTGCCTACCAAACCCAATTCTATGACTATCGCTAATGCTTATGGTTTATTAGTGTGAAAGCCAACATTTTGGTTGTTTGTTTTAGAGATTCATAGTGAGGAAACGATTTGTTATTGTAGTGCCTTCCAAACACAATTCTATGACTATCGCTAATGCTTATGGTTTGCAGATGGTTTATTGGGGGAATTTTGAGGTCTAAAATGGGTCTCCTAAGGAAATTATAAAATAATAGTGAAAATAATAAAATAATATTACATTACATCACCAAATTTTAAAGAGAAAAAAGAAAAAATTATTTTTTCAACTTGTATTTTCAACTTATCTCGCTGTGGGTTTACTCAAATTTCAAACGGCAACACTCATTTAATGCAGAATTTGATTCCTCATCCAAGAAGTACTCATGTTGCATGTTTTCGATGAACCCTGCTACACGAAAAATGAGACAGATGAAAAGTGTGATTGCAATCAAGTTTTTTCATGTATTTCTCATTTTTCGTGTAGCAGGGTCCATCAAAAGTATGCAACATGGGTACTCCTTGGATGAGGAAATAAGTTTGGCATCCAAAGAGTACTCTCGCTTGAAATTTGGGTAAAACCTTACGGAGATAAGTTAAAAATACAAGTTGAAAAAGTAGTTTTATTATTTTATTATTTTTTAATCTTTGAACTTTTTTACTCCAAAAATGGTGAATCATCCCCCATGGTCGACGTCATAATCTTGAATCCTGTTGGTTCTTATAAATTTCATTTTGGTTGTACACTTTTCTTAGGAGGCCCATTTTAGACCTCAAAATTTCCCTAATGCTTGATACCTTCTAGGTGATTTCAGGGCTTCTTCAATTGCTCGATACTTCTAAGTGATTTCTGGGATTTTCAATTGTCTGTCATATGTCAAGGGGAAAGGATTACTAGTTTCAAGCTAGAACTTCTAGGAAAAAAAATTGTTGCTTCAATAACTTCTTATTTAGATAGTGGATTTGTGTACATAAGGTCGATATATGGAGATTTATAACTTATTAAATTGCACCAGTAGCTAGTCGTTTCAAGATCACATGTAGAAGTTTTGGAAAGATATGTAAATATCGATCTTGTAACAAACTTTTGTATTTTAGATGAAAGTCAAGCATAAGGTCAAGTTGTTCCCTATTTTGGAGCATTTAAAGAGGGTTTCCTCTTACAGTTTGCAGTCATGAGCACGCATCAACAAAGCTACTAGGCAAAAAGGACATTTGGTCATATTTGATAGTACCCACTAGGTTTTCTATAATTGTAATCACAATGTTCTTCAGGTTCTTTTGGCCACAGATGGGGTAATTGTTGATCTAGAAATTGGAGAAATATTTGATCATTGAGTTTGATATAAATCCCATTGGTGATGATCCTATGTGGAGGATTAGAAGGGCATATATTTAACTTTATATTTAATATGAGTAGAGGGAAATTATCTGATAAGAAAGAAATTGCGTTGGGTATGAAAGCTATCAATCTTCACACTTTTCGGTCTAGGAATTCAATGCATATTTTTGCAAAGTCACATAGGAGTGACAAGTTGACGACTATATACAATAGCTTTGCCAATCTTGGTAGCTTATGGTTTGTTGTGTCCCAGGAAAACAAAAGGGTCGTGGAGCAGTGCGCAGGCTAGGTAGTGATTTCAACGAGAATTGGAGCCTACAACAAGATTAGGCCACCCATGCAAGTGAGACGAATCATTGCAGAAATATTGGTTTCCCCATGTTTTTGGGAAATATAGCTCTCGTACACCTTACTAAACTTGCTAGTTACCAAATCAGACAAAATGAATCTCATAAAATAGGACTTTGAGGCATAGTTTTGGTCAATGAGTTGCCTTCCCAGAAAATTGTTATCTTTTTCAAATGTTTTTCCCGACGCTAATGTCGCTTATACAAACTTTGGGTTGGTGAGTGTTTTTAGCTTAAAGAACTCCAATACAAAGGTGGTCTTCTCATACCTATTGTGACTTCTTTCTCTGTTTCTTCGACAACTATAAAAATTATTTGATTTTATATTTGTATGTAGACATTGACCTCCAATATCTTCCATTCTACTAGCGCGCATAAGCGATTGAAACACCCAACAATGTATAAAGTCACACAATTATTTGGCTACAACATCATGTTTACCTCTAAACAACAAAAAGTTGAAGGAGTTGGTGATGTAGAAAAATGTTTTGGATTTACATCAGAGACAATCTCAAAGAGTTCTTTGGGAGAAAAGTATCATTGAAAGTTTCTCAGCATATCTCATATTGATTCCAGCAATGGAAGTGCAAATTTAAGTGAAATGTGCTTCTACAGGACTGGATCTCTATGATGAAGGAGGCATCACTGTCATACCACCTATATGCTTGGGTTTGTGTGAGTTTGCACCACACAAGGGTTTACCCTTTTGTGGGAAAAGAACCCATGGGATGTTGTACCTAGGGTGTGGGTGTGAATTCAAGAAAATGAATTATTATTTATTCATTGTTACAAGTGGAGAACCCTTAAAGGAGCAAGGGTGACCTAAGGCTACGATGAAGAGTCTTGATCAAATGAAGAAACTAATTTTCCTTAAGTTAATTTGGGTATGTCTTGCGATTTTGTACCCAAGGTGTGGGTGTGAAATCAAGAAAAGGAATTATTATTTATTCATTGTTGCAAGTGGAAAACCCTTAGAACAAGGGTGACCTAAGGTTACGATCAAGGCTCTTGATCAAATGAAGAAATTAATTTTCCTTAAGTTATTTGGGGTTTGTCTAGAAACTTTAAGTCGGCCTAGGCTTGGAAAGACACCCTTTGAGGGCAAACTCTACCCTCATGAGAAAACTATAAGAAGGGAAGTTGTTAAACTCATTTCACTATCCAACAGAAGCAATTCTTCCAAGGTGGGGACTAATCCAAGGAGGCCGCATACCTCAAGAAGCCAAGGTAGATAAAGAGCTAGAAGAAGGGTTTCGTGTTTGCCTTTTTGTCTCATGCTCTGGTTCAGGTTCAAGGAGGATGTTATCTGAGTTTGGTGAGAGTTTCAGTGGGCAAGTCTGTGCATCCAAATAGTGGAAGAGACATGTGGAAAAGGACCGAAAGTTATGGGCCAATAGTAGTGGTACTTCTGTGATCTAGCCGCAATCTCTTGTGCCTTATTAGAGGGCCAAAACACCTAGAATAAGGTTGTTTTGGTATGCCATGAGGATTCGAGGAAAGATGGCGTAACACCGCATGCCTTAGGGGACCAATGCAACAAGTACAGGGCTGGAAGTGTGAAAATTTCTGAATCTACACATCAAAAATCCTACTGCAATCACGGGTTTATCATCTCCTACTTGTTTTTACATTCAACAAGTTATTTAATTATTTAAACATTGATGGAAAACACTACTGCATACTACACTGACATACAGATCATAAACTGAAATAGATATGAGACAAACACACAAGGGACACCATTATTTTTGGACAAACATCCCTGGAAAAACCCAATGCAGGAAAACCGGTGTAGCAGCTTTGAGGGTTTTCTAATATTAAGCAATAGTTATGAATACAACTCTGAATTCCCTCTCGGCTATCTAGTTACAAAGATAAAATATACTAGCAGAAACCTAAGTGAGATTACCTCACTTCACCAGCAAAATCTCTCCAATCCGGCAACTCGGCTGACTATCCCTGGCTACAACTGCGCTGCCCCTTCCCAGTAGCTGCGTGGAGCACTCTAAGACACTGCGTCAGCTCCGCACTACCTCCTCTGCCTCCTGGAGATTTGACGTCAGCCTTCTCGGCTGATCCTGTTGCTCCCCGACTGAATTCAGACTTTTGTAGGAGGGCACCTCTTCCCTTGCGTTAAGCAATGTGTGGGCACTCCTAGCCCAGCGTCAGCCTCCCTGGTCTGCGTTGCCTCCTCTGGCTTACCTCTCCCTCTCTCTGTCGTGCATTCGGGGTCCTGGAGAAGATCCTCCAACCCCCAATTATCCCTTCCCCTCTACTGCAACTTAGATCACTTGTTTGATTTTCTCAATAAACCACGCCCCAGAAAAATCGAACTGACTGATCAACATGGTGCATCTCCAACTGACCCTCAAGCGTCCTAAGGGAGATAGATTGCTAAGGTTGGAGGGTTTTCCATGAGGTTTTGGAAGACAATTTTGATATGCACTAGTTAGGGCTTCTTCCTATGCAGAGAACCATCCTATGGTCTGTCCAAATCTAACTGAAAGAATAGCCCACATCTTTGATGAATGAAGAGGATTGAGACCCTAGAAAGGGAGGCAGATGACTCTTTGTTGTGGATAGAATTTTGGGATGGAAGGACAACGAGAAGGGTGATGTAGTAAAGGAAAAGTTAAGGTTTGTTCAAAGGTTTGAGCAACATTTGTAATTAACCCTAAGAACAAGTATATAGAACACATCTTATCACTGATGGTGGATTGTTTGGAATAGCCCTAGATCTAGACAATTTAAGAAGACAAATTGCAGAAGAAAGGGCAGCCTTGGAAGCCCTAGATTAGTCATGGTATTGGCTATATATGGGTAATTTTGGAATCCCTTTAGAATGCATCTTATCACTATCGGTGGGTTGTTTGGAATAGCCCTAGATCTAGACAATTTAAAGAGACAAATTGCAGAAGAAAGGGAAGTCTCGGAAGCCCTAGATTAGTCATGGTGTTGACTGCGTAGGGGTAATTGTGGAAGCCCTAAGGGTTGATCCTTGAAGGATGAAAGGGCATCCAAGAGGGTTAGATCTACTGGTGTGACCTAGGAGAAGCATTTTCGAGCATCCGAGACGTTGACAAGTGGGTGTGATCTAGGAGTACCATTTTCAAGCATCCAGGACATTGAAAAGTGGATAGTCTAGAAGATGTCAAGTACATTGTTCAATAAAGGAATCAATGGGTTGTTAGAAGGTAGAGTAATGGAGCTCTAGTTCAACTTATGAAAGGATCCATATGGTTGACAAGAGGGCATATCCAGAAGACCCAAGGAGCATACTTCTTAATGGAGCTAAAAGGCTGCTACTGGGTAGATTCTTGAGTGCCATGGAAAAATCAACAAGCTTACACTTGAATTAACCATACACATACCTGCCCGCCCTTCGCAGATATTATAGTAGCAGCAATCATGAAAAATAAGCTCTAAAGATGTGAACCTAAGAATAATTTTTCTATTTCTTTCATATCAAAGTTCTAGGAAAAATTCTTGAATCTCACACACATGAACAAGATCATACTACCTCAAACCATTACAAAAGGATAAATCATTATGCAAAAAGCAAATATTTTTGTGTACTATAGGACAATAGTATTTTGTAGGAGAAAAGTATGGCTCACCTATCCTTTGTGCCAATTTTGTAGAATTTCTAGTGCATCTTCACCACTTCACCTTTGTAGATTATACAATTGTAGTCATTCACTACATAAAGAAGATAGTTGATTATGAGAGCATAGAAAACACATAATAAATTGAATAACAAACAAGTGGAGCCACAAATTAACAAAAGATACTTTTAAGTGAAATGAACTGCATATAGGTGTGTTAACTCACCTTCATTTCTGAACAATAACCTCCATTTTCTTTGTTTGCTTCCTTCATTTTTTTTCTCTATCTGCTTCCTTCATTTCCTTTTCCACACCCAACAAATGAAACCAAGAAAAAACTACAAAAAACGTGAAAAAAAGGAAACCAAAGGAGAACGAGTAAAACACACCCAACAAATGAAACCAAGACCAAACTAAAAAAAATGAACAAAAAAAAAACAAAGGAAAATAAGAACAACTCAAAGCATGGCCATGCTCAAACTAAAAAAACAAAACACGCAAACAAGAACAAAGAAAAATGGAAAATATCCCCTTTGCACATCAACGCTCCTACAATGTGCCCTCCTCTGCTGAAAAGAAAAAAAGTGGAATGAATAAGGTCAAAATATACACACAATTAGCAATGGTAAGCATATTTCAAAACCAATAATTATTCATAATAGAAAACGCACCAGCGCTAAGGTTTGTTTAATAACGATGGGCACTCTCTTTTGTATTCCACATGTTCGTGCTCATCAAAACAAGCCATCTACAACAGATACAAAATAAGATATTAGAATCATTATATAAGTTAAACTAGAGAGTCAAATGAAATAAATAATCATAATAAGAAACACACCTTTCTTTAACACTGTTATATAAAAGGAGAGAAACCAATAATAAAATATTAGATTTCTAATAGAATTTAAACTAGAGAGTTTGAAGATATGAACTTGTCATGCAACTTAGTTTGATTCCAGATATATTTTGTGCTATATCTCAAAAAAATATAAAATCTATAAACTAGATGTGCTTCTACTATGAGTAATACAAACAACGTTTTCATAAGATGTAAATGTTTCGGAAAAGGAATCTAAGCATATCTAAACATATTGAACACACAAAATCCCAAGGTCCACAAGGCAGTAGTGTTATATGTTAGAACGATGGTTGATTGGTTGAAGGGTCAATATGCTTGTTTGCTCGACCTTACCTACAAGGCACATTGTGTGGAGATGTGCATGTGATGTGGAGCAATAAAACATACGCTGCACCATCCTAGACACTGCAACTATAGTCACTCACTGCACGAAGTAATATTATATAGGAGATCACAAATAAACCATGAGAGAAATTGAATAAAAAATATACAAAGCAATTTTGAATTAATCATACACATACATGTTCGCCCTTGGCTAATGTTATAGCAGCAACAACCATGAACAATAAACCCTAAAATCGTGAACCTCAATATAACATTTCCCTTTGTCTTGTATCAAAGTTATTGGAAAATCTCAAACCTCACACTAATTAACAAGATCATACTACCCTAAAGCCATGACAAAAGGATAAATCGATTCGCAAAAAACAAATATTTCAGTCAATTAAAGGACAATATTCTTATGTAGGAAAAAAATATGGCTCACCAATCGTCCAAGCTACATTGGTAGAATGTCTAGGGTATCTTCACCTTGACCTTCATAGACTATACAATTATGGTTTCTCACTACACAAAGCAAATCGATATAGTTGAGTGCGACACCACACAGAAAACATTAAATTGAAAAGCAAGCAAATGGATTCACAAATGAGCGAAAGATAATTGTGAGTGAAATGCATTGCATATAGTTAAGGTGATTCACCTTCATTTATGAATAATGAATATTTCAGTCGATTAAAGGACAATAATCTTATGTAGGAAAAAAATATAGTTCAACAATCATCCAAGTTGCGTTGGTAGAATGTCTACGGTATCTTCACCTTGACCTTCATAGACTGTACAATTTTGGCTACACAAAGCATATCAATATATTTGAGTGTAAGACCACATATAAAACATATAATAAATTGAAAAGCAAGAAAATGGATTCACAAATGAGCAAAAGATAATTGTCAGTGAAATGCATTGCATATAGTTAAGGTGATTCACCTTCACTTATGAACGATAACCTCCATCTTATCTCTTTGATTTTCTCTCCTTGCTTGCTTCCTTTCTTGTTGGACATCCAATAAACAAAACCAAGACCAAACTACAAGAAATGAGAAAAAAAATGTAAAACAAAGCTAAACGAGTACAGCAAAAAGCATGACCATGCTATAACTAAACAAAAAAAACATGTAGCCAATAACAAATAAAAAATTGCAAACTTACCCTATGCACATTATCTCTACTGCAATGTCCTCTCCTCTCCTCAGCTGAAAGGAAAAAATAGTGGGGTGAATAACATTAAAATCCAAACATAGATAGTAATGGTAAGCATAATTCAAAACCAATAATTATTCATAATAGCAAACACACCTCCTCTAGAGTTTGTTATATAATGATAAACACTCAATTTTGTATTCCACTTACTCGTGCTCACGAGAAGTGGACATCTACAACAAATAATAAGATATTTAAATCAATATACAATTTAAAATGGAGAATTGAATGCAATAATTAATCATAATATGAAACATACTTGTCTTTGAGTTTTGTTATATAAAGGGGGATAATCCATTTTGTATTTCATGTATCCATAATTTTGATGGATTGTAGTAAATATAACTTACTACACACCAACAAATGCGCTTTAATTGTTTCAACCAGTATTAGACCAGAACACATTGAATTCAACAAATGCCTTAAATTATTTTATTCAGATTTTAGACCATAACACATTTAATTCCCATGGTGGGGGGGCCTCTCTCCAGAGAGAGCTTTTGAAATAGAAAATCAAGCAGAGTTACTCTAAGAACTTGTGACAAGGGTTAGCTAAGGTAGCCTTGAAGTACCAAATTGTTTAGAGTAATTCAATATAGTCATGTCATTGTAATTTGAATGAATAATCTTTTGTGTACTCGTGTGAAGGCCAACATTTTGGCTATTTATAAAGTTGCACAGTTGTTTGGCTACAACATCATGTTTACTTCTACACAACACAAAATTAAAGGTGTTGCAGTGATATAAAAAAGAGTTTTAGATTTACATAAGAGACGATCTCAAAGAGTTCTTTGGGATAAAAATATCATTGAAAGCTTCTCAGCATATACCAAATCGATTACAGCAATGCAAGTGCAAAATTAAGTGAAATGTGCTTCTACAGGATTGGATCTCTACTGATGAAGGAGTCATCACTGTCAGACCACTTGTGCTTGGATTTGTGTGAGTTTACACCACAAAAGGGTTTTCCCATAAAAGTCTCTATTGATGGAGTCCTCACTATCAAACCACCTGTGCTTGGGTTTGTGCGAGTTTGCACCGAAAAACGGTTTGCCCTTTTGTGGGCAAAGAACCCAAGCATTAGGATGTTGTACCCAAGGTGTGGGTGTGAAATCAAGAAAATGAATTACTATTTATTCATTGTTGCAAGTGGAGAACCCTTATAGCAGCAAGGGTGACCTAAGGCTACGATCAAGAGTCTTGATCAAACAAAGAAATTAATTTTCCTTGAGTTAATTGGGGTTTGTTTTGGGATTTTGTACCCAAGGTGTGGGTGTGAAACCAAGAAAATGAATTATTATTTATTCATTGTTGCAAGTGGAAAACCCTTAGAGGAGCAAGGGTGACCTAAGGGCTACGATGAAATGTCTTGATCAAATGAAGAAATTAATTTTCCTTATGTTAGTTGGTGTTTGTCTAGAAACTTCAAGCTGACCTAGGCTTGGAAAGACACCCTTTGAGGGCAAAGTCTACCCTCATGAGAAAACTATAAGGGAAGTTGTGAAACTCATTTGATTATCCAACAAGTGCAATTCTTCTTAGGTAAGGACTAATGCTAGGATGTCGCGTACCTCAAGAAGCCATTATACATAAAGAGCAAGAAGAAGAGTTTCGTGTTTGTCTTTTCATCTCATACTCTGGTTGAGGTTCAAGTAAGATGTTAGCTGAGTTTGGTGAGGGTTTCAGTGGGCAAGTCTATGTATCCAAGTAGTGGAAGAGACTTGTGGAAAAGGGCCGAACATTTTGGGCCAATAGTTGTGGTACTTTTGTGATCTAGCCGCAGACTCCTATACCTTATTAGAGGGCCAAAACAACTAGAATAAAGTTGTTTTGGTATGCCATGAGGATTGGAGGAAAGTTGGAGTAATGTTGGATGCCTCCAAGAACCAATGAACCAAGTACAAGGTTGGAAGAAGGGTATTGCTCGTCTGAGGTAACCCTAGATTTGGGGCCACATAGATCCGTAGTAAGGCCTAGGATATTAGTCAAGAAAATTACTGGAATGGTGGTTGCTTGGAGGCTAAGTGGTAGCGTCCTCAAGGAGATAGATTGCTAAGGTTGGAGGGTTGTCCATGAGGTTTTGGACAACAGTTTTGATATGCACTAGTTAGGACTTATTCCTATGCAGAGAGCCATCCTATGGTATGTCCAAATCTGAGTGAAAGAATAGCTCAGATCTTTGATGAATGAAGAGGGTCAACACCTTAGAAAGGAAGGTTGATGTCTCTTTGTTATGGGTAGAAATTTTAGATGGAAGGTCAATGAGAAGGGTGACGTAGTAAAGGAAAAGTTAAGGTACGTTCAAAGGTTTGAACAAAAGTTGTAATTACCCCTAAGAACAGGGATATAGAACACATCTTATCACTATTGGTGGGTTGTTTGGAATATCCCTAGATCTGGACAATTTACGGAGACAAATTGCAAAAAAAAGGGCAGTCCTGGAAGTCCTAGATTAGTCATGGTGTTGACTATGTATGGGTAATTTCAGAAATTCCCTTTAGAATGCATCTTCTCATTGTTGTTGGGTTGTTTGGAATAGCCCTAAATCTGGAAAATTTAAGGAGACAAATTGCAAAAGAAAAGGCAGTCTCAAAAGCCCTAGATTAGTCATGGTTTTGACTGTGTATGGGTAATTTTGGAAGCCCAAAGGGTTGAGCTTTGAAGGATGAAAGGGCAGCCAAGAGGGATAGATCGAGTGTGACCTAGGAGTATCATTATGGAGCATCCAGGACATTGACAAGTGGGTAGTCTAGAAGACCTCAAGTACAATGTTCATGGAAGGAATCAAAAGAGCCATATGGTTGACAAGAGGTCATATGCAGAACACCCAAGGAGTAGACTTCTTAATGGAGCTAGAAGGATGTTAGTGGGAAAATCCATGAGCCAAAGTTCAATGACACAAAAGTACTTGTGATCATTGATAGTGTCAGTTGAAGATGCAAGTTCAGTGCGTGTTGTCATCAAATAGGTCGTGTACTTTGTTTAGGGTAGATTGGTGGTCATAGCATTTGACACCAAGCCCTAGTTGTGTCCTTATATCGAGGTTGTATGTAAGGGCCATGATCCCTAGTACAAAAGCCCTAAGCCTGTTGCAAGTATAGGGTTTAAAAAGTTAAAAATTGTCATGTGCACTAATTAATCCACTGATGTATGTTATTTCGTTGTGCAAAGTAGAGGTGTTTTCAAATCTGAGTGTGTTTGTGTTCGTGATTTTAAACTCAAACCAGATTCTTGAGTGTCGTGGAAAATCAACAAGCTTATGCTTGAATTAACCATACACATACCTACCCTCTATTGGCTAATATATAGTAGCAACAATCATGAAAAATAAGCACTAAAGATGTGCACCTAAGTATAACTTTTCTATTTCTTTTATATCAAAGTTTTAGGAAATATTCTTACACACATGAACAAGATCATACTACCTCGAAACAATTACAAAGGGATAAATCGTTGTGCAAAAAGGAAATATTTCAGTGTATTAGAGGATAATAGTATTTTGTACAAAAAAAAGTATGGCTCACCCATCCTTTGTGCCATGTTTCTAGCATTTCTAGTGTATCTTCACCACTTGACCTTTGTAGATTATACAATTGTAGTTGTTCACCACATAATGAAGATCATTATAGTTGATTATGAGAGCATAGATAACACATAATAAATTAAATAACAAACAAGTGGAGCCACAAATTAGCAAAAGATGCTTTTAAGTGAAATGCATTTCATATAGGTGTGCTAACTCACCTTCATTTATGAACAATAACCTCTATTTTCTTTGTCTGCTTCCTTCATTTCCTTCTCTGTCTACTTCCTTCATTTCCTTTTCCATGCCCAACAAATGAAACCAATACCAAACTACAAAAAACGTGAAAACAAAGAAAAACGAGTGCAAGACACACAACAAATAAACCAAGACCAAACTACAAAAAAATGACCCAAAAAAACAAAGGAAAATAAGTACAACTCAAAGCATGGCCATGCTCAAACTCAAAAAACAAAACATGCATACATGAACAAAAAAAAATTGCAAATATCCCCTTTGCACATCATCTCTCCTACAACGTGTTCTCCTCTGTTGAAAGAAAAAAACGTGGATTGAATAAAGTTAAAATATACATACAATTAATAATGGTAAGCATATTTCAAAACCAATAATTATTCATAATACAAAACGCACCTCCCCTTGAGTTTGTTGATGGGCACTCTCTTTTGTATTCCACTTGTTCGTGCTTATCAAAACTAGCCATCTACAACATATACAAAATAAAATATTAAGATCATTATATAAGTTAAACTAAAGAGTCGAACGCAATAATTAATCGTAATAAGAAACACGCCTTTCTTTAACATTGTTATATAAAAGGGGAGAGTCCATTTTGCATTTCATGTGTTCATGCTCAATGGAACCAAACATTTGCATTAGATATAATTTAAACTATATGTACTTCTACTATGAGTAATACAAACAATGTTTTCATAAGATATAAATTTTTCGGAAAAGGAATCTAAGCATATATAAACATATTGAACACCCAAAATACCAAGGTCTACAAGGAAGTATTGTTGTATGTTAGCGCGATGGTTGGTTTGCTGAAGGGTCAGTATGCTTGTCTACTCGACTTTACCCACCTCCTCTACAAGGCACGTTGTGTGGGGGTGTGCATTTGATGTGGAGCAAGAAGACATATACTGCACCATCCTAGACACTACAACTATAGTCACTCACTACACAAAGTAATATTATATATAAGATCACAAATAAACCACGAGAGAAAATGAATATCAAATACAAAGAGCGATGAATTAATCATACACATACGTGTTCGCAACAACAACGTGAACAATAAGCCCTAAAATTGTGAACCTCAATATAAATTTCCCTTTATTATGTGTCAAAGTTATCAAAAAATTTCAAACCTCACACTCATTAACAAGATCATACTACCCTGAAGCCATGACAAACGAATGAATCAATTCGCAAAAAACAAATATTTTAGTTGATTAAAGGAAAATATTCTTATGTAGCAAAAAAATATAGCTCACCAATTGTCCAAGCTACATTGGTAGAATGACTAGGGTATCTTCACCTTGACCTTCATAGAATATACAATTGTGGTTGCTCACTAAACAACACAGATCGATATAGTTGAGTGTGAGGCAACATAGAAAACATATAATAAATTGAAAAACAAGCAAATGGATTCACAAATGATTCAAAGATAATTGTGAGTGAAATGCATTGCATATAGTTAAGGTGATTCACCGTCATTTACAAATGATAACCTCCATCTTATCTCTTTGATTTTCTCTCCTTGATGCCTTCCTTTCCTATTGCACATCCAATAAACAAAGCCAAGACCAAATTACGAGAAAAAAATGTAAAACAAAGCTAAACAAGTACAACAGCTATGACCATGCTATAACTCAACAAAGAAAAAACATGTAGCCAAAAACAAATAAAAAATTGCAAACTTCCCCTTTGCACATTATCTCTATTGCAGTGTCCTCTCCTCAAATGAAAGGAAAAAAAAAGCGAGGTGAGTAACATTAAAAACCAATAATTCTTCATAACAGCAAACACACGTCCTCTAGAGTTTGTTATATAATGATAAACACTCCATTTTGTATTCCACTTACTCGTGCTCACCAAAACAAGACATCTACAACCAATAATAAGATATTAAAATCAATATACAATTTAAACTGGAGAATTGAATGCAATAATTAATCATAATATGAAACATATTTGTCTTTGAGTTTTGTTATATAAATGGGGATAATCCATTTTGTATTCCATGTATCCATAATTTTAATGGATTGTAGAAAGTATAACTTACTACACACCAACAAATGCGCTTTAATTGTTTCAGTCAATATTTAGACCAAAAGACATTGAATTCAACAAATCCCTTAAATTATTTTAGTTAGAGTTTAGACCATAACACATTGACTTCCCATGGTGGGGGCCCTTTCTCCAAAGAGAGCTTTTGAAATGGAAAATCAAGCAGACTTACTCTAAGAACTTGTGACAAGGGTTAGCTAAGATAGCCTTGAAGCTATCCACATACCAAATTGCTTAGAGTAATTCAATATAGTCATATCATTGTAATTTGAATGGACAATCTTTTGTGTACTCGTGAGAAGGCCAACATTTTGGCTATTTTTTTAGAGATTCATAGTGAGGAGACGATTTGTTATTATAGTGCCTACCAAACCCAATTCTATGACTATCACTATTGCTTATGGTTTTGAGATGGTTCTTGATACCTTCTAGGTGAGCTCAGGGCTTCTTCATTTGCTCATTACTTCTAGGTGATCTCAGGGATTTTCAATTGCCTGTCATATGATTATCACTATCACTATATAAATGGGGATAATTCATTTTGTATTTCATGTATCCATAATTTTGATGGATTGTAGAAAATATAACTTACTACACACCAACAAATGCGCTTTAATCGTTTCAATCAGTATTTAGACCAAAAGACATTGAATTCAACAAATCCCTTAAATTATTTTAGTTAGAGTTTAGACCATAACACATTGAATTCCCATGATGGGGGCCCTCTATCCAGAGAGAGCTTTTCAAATAGAAAACCAATCAGACTTACTCTAAGAACTTGTGACAAGGGTTAGCTAAGATAGCCTTGAAGCTATCCACATAACAAATTGTTTAGAGTAATTCAATCTAGTCATATCATTGTAATTTGAATGAATAATATTCTACGTACTCGTGTGAAGGCCAACATTTTGGCTATTTTTTTAGAGATCCATAGTGAGGAGACGATTTGTTATTGCAGTGTTTACCAAACCCAATTCTATGACTATCACTATTGCTTAAGGTTTTGAGATGGTTCTTGATACCTTCTAGGCGAGCTCAAATCTTCTTCATTTGCTCGTTACTTCTAGGCGATCTCAGGGATTCTCAATTGCCCGTCATATGTCAAGGGGAAGGGGTTGGGAAAGGGTTACTGGTTTCAAGCTAGAATTTTTGGGAAAAACATTTGTTGCTTCAACAACAACTTATTTAGAAAAAGGACTTGGTCTCTATTTCTGCGATGGAAGACAAAGGTTTCAAAGTGACATTCATTGATGGGAAAGTTTGTGTTTGGAAAAGGAACCCAAGAGATGTATTCACTCTTGGATCCAGGGTTGAAGGTCTCTATCAGGTTGGAGGAAGTTTGTTGGGAGCAATGACTTGTGATACTTCTCTTCAATCTGAATTATGGCATCGTAGATTTGCTCACCTTAATTTCAAAGCCTTACCTGATTTAAGGAAGATGGTCACAGGTGTGCCCAAATTCAAATTTGATCATGAAGGTGTTTGTCAAAGTTGTGACGCTGGAAAACATACAAGGGGACCATTCCCCTCAAATGAGACTCAAACCACCGATATGCTTCACTTGGTCCATTCTGATCTATCAGGTATGTTGCCCATGACATCTTTGGGTGGATATTTGTACTATGATATTCTTGTGGAGGACTTCTCCCGCACAACGTGGATCTATTTCTTAAATAAGAAGGATGAAGTATTCAAATGGTTCTACTCTTTCAAAGCCTTGGTCAAGAATCAAATAGGGAAGAAGATCAAAATATTGAGGACCGATAATGAGACCGAATATGATTCAAATGAATTCAAAGACTATTGTAGAGAAGTTGGCATTAAGAGGGAGACCACTATTGCATATACTTCTGAACAAAAGTTGTCGAGAGGAAGAATCGTACTATCATACAAGCCACCCGTGCTATACTTTATGATCAAGGTATTCTGAAGTTCTTATGGGGAGAAGCTGCCAACACCAATGTGTATGTCCAAAACAGATGCCCACATCAAGCTTTGGACTTCAAGATACTTGAAGAAGTATTCACCGATAAGAAACCTGATGTTTCTCATTTTAGAATTTTTGGTTGTCTCGTATATTTTCATGTGCCGAAAGAGAAAAGAAACGAACTAGATGCATTTGGGAAGAAATGAACGTTTTTGGGCTACACTGAAACTTCTAAGGCATATAGAATCTATGTGCCTGGTCAAAGGGAAGTGGAATTAAGTCATGATGTCACTTTTGATGAAGATTTTTCTCTTAGAAAGACCCGAGATCTTCCTATCCCTATGAAGGACAATGATGATGCTGATGCAGAAAAGCAGGATGAACCTCCATTTGATGAACCAATGCTCAATGTTGAAGTTCTGTTGAATCCCATTGATCCAACTCCTAGTGAGCCCACTACTTCAAGAAAAAGACCTTTGTGGCTCAAAGATACTCTCGAAAATGTTGAGAAACATATTGCACCAAGGGAGACATTTCGTGAAAGCAAGAAGTCAAATAGGTATCAAGGGTACTTAGCTACCATGAGTACCATTGTACAATCTGAGCCTTGCACACTCGAAGAATGTTGAAATTTGGTATCGGAGGACAGGTGGTTCCCTTAGGCTTTGATCTTTGGCCTAGGGAAAAGTGTCCAAAAGATTTTAATTTTTCTCCTAAAGTGACTTTATAATTTTTATAAAGTTAAAATCTAATTTAAAAGTGATTTTAAGTGATAAAATTACCAAGTCTAATTTTAAAGTGACTTTTATAAAGTGAAAGGAAAAGTGACTTTGGAAATAAATGACTAAGTGGGTCTATATTAAAGTGGGTGAATTAAAAAAATAGAAAGTGAGATTTAAATGTGCATTTAATCTCAGCCATTGATCTAAATCTATTTCAGTGATTGGATTTAGAGATCACCCAAAAGTCACTTGGAGTTATATTAAGGGAGGAAAAGGAGGAAAAGATCACATTCGATTCAATTCTTTCATGAGCAGATTGAGAGAAGGAGAGCAAGAGAGCAAGGGTGATTTCTGGACAGTGAGCTGCGGAGTATCAGCAGCGGAGTTTCAGCAATGGTGTTTCAGCAGCGGTGTATCAGCAGCTGAGTTGCAGCAGCGGTGTTTCAGCAACGATGTATCAGCAGCGGAGTTTCGGTTGCGGTGTTTCAGCAAGTCTGTACAACGGAGTTTCAGCAGGGCAGTTTTTCAGCAAAGCTGAGTTTCAGCAAGGCTGAGATAAGTTGTAAAAGTTTGCTTGCTGATTTTTGTTGAATATTTTTCTTGCTGTAAAAAGGCTTTTTTTTCAGAAATAAAGAAGAGCTCTCAAACTGGTTTTCCCTAAGAGTTGTAGGGGTTTTTCCAGGGTCCAATGACCAAAAATATCAGTGTTTTAATGTGTTTTAGTGGCTGTTTTTTACTGCTGATTTTTATTTCTGCAATTTCCAACATTCTGTGAAATTTCCAGAATTTGTGTTTTTCAGCAAATTTATTTTTTTCAGCTTGTTGAATGTATGGTTATGGGAAAGGGCATTTAACTACATGGGAGAAATAAGGAGAAACTGAAAATCGGGGTGGGAAAACAGAAATTTTTACAGATGCCTGAGAAGGTCCCCATACATATGTATGCACAAGCTCTAATTTTTCTCTCTTCTTTTCTTTCCCAACTCTAAGGAATCTGGCTCTCTTCTGTTTTCTATGAACACAATTCTCATATAATTTTAAATCAACATGCTTCAAACCTGGCAACAAATTTCTTGAGTGAAGAATCTGCATCCCCTTCTCACTCATGTGCCCAAGCCTATGATGCCACAATGTCATATCTTCTCCTGTAGAGGTTAAAGCATTAACATAAATAGAAATACCATTGCATAAATACAATGTACCAACATTTTCTCCTTTTATTGTTACGAGGGCTCCTTTAGTGACCTTCCAAGATTTATTTGTAAAATTTGTTACACAACCTTCAACTCCCAACTACCCTATTGAAATCAAATTTTTCTTCAGATCTGGAGCATGCCTTACGTCCTTCAATAGCCATTAATTTCCATTCTGTTGTTTTATGAAAACTATACCCATTCGAATCATTTTACAAGGTTTATCATCACCGAATCGAACTTGTCCAAAATCTCCTTGAACATAATCATGAAAATGTTTCCTATCAGGTGTGGCATGGAATGAGGTCAATGAATCTACCACCCAGGCATCAAGAATATTTTCTAATGAAAGAATCAAAGCATCTTGAAACACATCATCTGTTAGATTTTCTTCATGATTGTTTTCTTGTTGTGCGTCTCATTATTTTCCCTTCCGAGACTTGCAGTCTTTCTTCATCCATCACTTGAAATGTGACTCATCGCCATCGTCGAGCATCCATCACCTGTTGCTGCACAAGTAAGGCAAAGCGTATTATCGAGTCATTGAGGTAAAATAGGTCAAAATATTTACAAAACCTATTTTCATGAAAAAATGAATAAAAAGAGGAAAAGTAAATATATTTTTACCATTTACCATTTTACCTTTGTGATGAAGACTTTTTACTTACTTTTGCCCTAGTTTTTCCAAAGCAGATTACAGGAGATACGGGAGGTCAACCAACGAGCCGTTAGTTCCAGGTAACAGCCGAAACCCTGAGCTCCATTTTCATTCTATTCATTTCTGTTTTTAGCCATTTTTTAGAATTTTTATGATTTTTAGGGAGGTTTTTGAGAAAAAATTTCGCCCTCGGTCAGCAAGATTTCTGGGCACGGGATCGCGCCGACCGAGGATTATTTGCATAACCTTCCGCGCCAATCGATGCTACTGTTTCTAAAATAGGTGCGCCGACCAGTGCGACTGTTTCTAAAACAGGCGCATCGGCACCGTGGATAGGGCATAACATTTTTTCTCAAGAACGGACTGTTAAAACTTGAATTTTACGTGTCAAAATTGATGATTGACTCAAATAAATGGCTTTTGTAGGAAAGAAAATGTTGAAAATGGTGGATTGGAAGGAAAGATAACATGAATATGTTGACACCCAAGCATTGAACAATCCAAATTTCCCAGAGGCTTTGAGGGCTTGCGAGCTCCTCAAATTCTTCCTTACACCAGGGATGCGGGCCCAACCCGAGTTGCTTCGATAATTGATAAGCCTTTGGGACATCAATCACGAGATTTTTTTCATTGGGGACCAGGAGCTGGAGTTGACAACATTAGATATCTACTTCATCACTGGACTGTATCATAGAGTTGAGCTAGTGAACTTGTATGGATCACGTCCGGTCGGGGCAAGCATATCTTCCCTGCTTATCGAACATTGTCCTGAGGCCTTGAAATCCAAGAGCGGGAAGATAGAGATTTCCAGTGTGTGGGATCTGACAGCGAGGGGGCTTTTATTGACTATCAACATGGTGGCGGGGCCCAGGCAGAACATGAGACTAATAAGTCGAAGTTCCTTTATGCTATTGACTGCACAACTCATATGATTTTCAACTGGGTAGAGGCCGTGAAGATGAACATCGAGTGCCAGTTGTCCAAGGCCAAGGCAGGGAATCTAAAGCAATTTGGCTTCAGATCATTACTTGTGACTTTCTTCTTGGAACAAGTGCCACTATTCCAGTATCAGTTGACTGAGGTTGACCCTCTTGTGCCACGCGATCCACGGATGGCTTGCTGGAGTCGTTTGATGCCCAGGATCACTGGGGGTCAACATATGTCATACCGACCGGCATTCTTCTCATGACTACAATGACAGAAGATCGTCGTGGAGGATTGGCCGTACAGCGACACTGATTTTCGTGGAGACCCAAATATGCCCTTACAAGATGGGGAGGACTTCGATGACGAAGGCAAAAAATCAAATTTTTTATTTTGATGTTTTTTAATTGTTTTTGGAATATGCATGCTTATAACATTTCTCTTGTCTATGCAGATGTTAGACCAGAGCGGCCAGCCAGGATGTCTCCCGATAGCTAGGCGCGTACCTCACCCCATTGATGTTGTCGCCCTTATCAGGAAGGAAGCAATAATGAGGAGGAGATCGCGAGGAACCTCGAGGGGTTGACTCATGTTATCCTGGAGTATGCTTGGATAGGAGACATGCCTCGGTGATACTAGAGGTCCATAGTGGGAGTCTTAGATCGGATTCGCCGATTATTGAGTCGTGTTGCACGAGCTATCTCATGCTATCATGACCACCATACTGAGTAGTTCCTAGGTCCAGTACTTACATATTTTTTGAGGCCTGCGTGGCACAGATATATGAGGCCTGCGAGCTGCTAATGTTATCATAGACATACAAATTATTTTTGGGTTCTGATGTATCTCACACACACACACACACATATATGTTGTATTTTCCTGTCTATTATGGTACAAATGGTTTGTCTTATCTTTCACATGTTTCGTAAATGTCTATCCAACACGTAATTAGCTATTGCATCTGTCAATGTGTTCATGCGTCTAGGAATATGATGATATGTAATATAATCAAAATGTCTTTCCAATAGACGAATACGGAGATACATTCGTAATATTCGAGGGTTCCTGACAAAATATTGCCCGTTGATTTGAAGGACGACAAGCTGTGAATCCAGGTTGACAACCAATTCTCTAATGCCCAAAGTGATGGCTTTTGATAACAGTTCGATGACCGCACTGTATTCAGCAATTTTGTTGGTTGTACGGCCTAGGAAGATACCTTGAAGATCAATCAACTCATTGTTAGGGTTGTAGATAGCCCATGCTGCGGATGATAGGTTCCGGGTACTTCCCTAAGCACCATGGGCGAAACCAACATGAGGAGTTGCAGACATCTGCAAAGCAAGAAAAGCATAGTAAATAGGAAATCTGTTTGAAAACTATCACACAAAACCACGCTTGTACAAAAATGAATCACACACTAATGTACATAAGTAACCATGCAAGATGTCCTAAGCATAGTACTTTTTGAGGTAAAGCTTGTTCCGGGGCTTATCGAGAGGATTTCCTTCATAATCAATAAGCTCATAGGCTCCTTTCTGCAAAACATGTTTTACAATATAGGGCCCATGCCACATAGGTTCGAACGTGCCTGTCCCTAGCTTATCGTTAGCTTGGTCGTATAGTAGGACTAAATCACCCTCAGAGAAAGCGCGAGGGGAGACCGATTGATCGAAATGGGATTTGACCCATTTCTTTTGTGCTTCGATGACCAAGGCATCGAGATGGCGAGTCTCGTCCAATCGTTCTAAATATAAGAGGCATTCTTCTTGAGGTGATGTTTCAGGGAGGAGTTCAACAGCTAACTTGAGCGAAGGAATCTCACATTCGATTGGCAATGTTGCTTCCAGACCATAGGCTAGCTGGAATGGTGTGAACCCAGTTGCGTCTTTGGTTTAAGTTCGGTAGGCCCACAGAGCTAAAAAAAGCATGAGATGCCAATTTGACTTGTGCATCCCAATAGTACGTTGAAGCATAGTGACCAAAACCTTGTTCATGGCTTCAACTTGGCCATTGGCCTGACGATAATATGGGGTCGAGCCATAGTGGTGCAAGCATAATGCAGATGTCAGTTCTGCCATCATGTAATCTTTGAAATGGGAGCCATGGTCTGTGACAATGGCTTGGGGTACACCGAACCTGGAAATAACATGGTTGAAAAGAAATTGAGTCGCTATCTTACCTCTGCCGAATATGTATGCATTGCTTCGGTCCATTTGGTGAAATAATCCACAGCGACGATAATATAGCCATTCCCCCCGACCGAACTAGGGTTACATGTCATATAATCAATGCCCCATTTGGCAAAGGGACCAATAGTAATGATGGGGTGTAGGTGAGTGGGTGGGGCGCGCATCTTGCGTTGGTAAATTTGGCATTCGTGACACTTGTGGACAACAAGAATGCAGTCTTTGAAGATAGACGGCCATAAATAACTATCGCGATGGATTTTTTGAGCTGTGGCATAACCAGACATATGACCACCACATGCCCCCGAGTGGCATTCATTGAGAGGTCTTTTAGCTTCCTCGATCATGAGGCATCGATAAAGAACAGAATCGACACCGACATGGTATAAAGTATCACCAATAATATGGTAGGGTTGGGAATGATGTTGAATCCTTCAATGATCATCCTTGGTCAACGCGGACGGGAACGTGGAGGTTTGGAGATACACGATGATATCACCATACCATGGATCAAGGGTGCTAATTGTTGGGTTGTGTTATATTCTTTCCACGACTAGCCCACATAGTTAACTGGGGGGTTAGAGGGGGGGCAAAGCACCCCATTTGTTGTGCCGATTGTGTAGGGGGGGG